>CM071934.1:20964551-21189000 GCA_016081115.2 Rehmannia glutinosa
AAGGGATCATCTGCCTCAAGCACTTCATATATTTAAAATTATGGTCTTGCAATAATGTCATTGTGGTACCAACACATATTTATAGACTTCATTTAAGTTTAACAATGGATTGGCTTATTTATTTATTGTGGGTTTGGGGGGGGTGGGAAGGGGAAGACAATGGATTGATGTTGGAGTTTACAAATTTATTCGTTTTCTGTTGTTGCATCTAATGTTCAGTTTGAGTTCCTTCAACATGCTTTATAAGATTGATTTTAATGTTTACCATGTTTTTTAGATTTGGGAATTTGAGGAGAAACACCCGTTTGGATCATCTGCTCATATGGTGTTTTTTCTAGTGTTTTAATGTATTAGGTGAATGTTATTTGTATAATAATAACGTTAATTATCTTATCTGACGTTAATTCGTTTGGTGAAATAAAATGTCGTATTGTCATATTCATTGAGTCACCTGGATAGTTCAAAGGCATTACAATGCAGAAACATGGATATGGATGACTTTCATCTTAAATTTGATGAGATAGAGGATGATGGATCTAATAGTGAATAGTTTTGAGCTTTCATGAGGGTGGACTAATGGTTTCATTTACTTTTGTTCTGTGTCTCACTTGTCTGACACCTTTACAATTTTATTTTCATTTCCTGTCTTTTTCTTTTAACTTGTAGTTCTTTTTTGTTTATCTATGTAATTGGCTTGTAGTTCTGAGGATGTTGTTGTATTTTTTTATCGTGGTCTCTATCATCGCTAACTGAATCGGCCTTGCTGTGCATGAGTTTTTCTCTTTTTTATTTTTTTTTGGCTATGCGCCTTTCTTAAAAAAAAAACACTCCAAGTGTCAGAAGTAGAATATGATGAATATGCACCATGTTAAGTAAATGACATGAATGTTTCACTTACATTCGCGAAAATTCATTATTATATTTTTTGTTATTCTAGTTGTAAACATCAAGGTTGCAAAACTCCACAGTGTAAAATTTAAGTTGAGCTCAACTAAATGGGTGGATATTTTCTCACTATATATAAGTATAGGCATTGTATTTAAATGATTAAAGGACAATATAATGATACAAATAATGCTTTTACTATAAAAAGTAGTTTTATTCCAAATGAAAATGAAGTATAAAATCTTTTTTGTACACAAGTATAATCCTAATTAATTCCCAAACAAAATTATGGACCAAATTTGATAAATGCACTATTTCTGATAATATTGTTCTGCACTTGCAATATAGTTAGGTGGGAAGGGCCACAAAAACATTGCTGAAAACATCATATTTAGTGTCCGAGTGGATTACGAAAAAATAAAAAAAGAGACCAAATTTAATTTTTTAAAGAAATTCCGTAATGTTTTTATATACTTGTGAAATGACAGTCACTAATTAATTTTGCTTCACCAAATTATGTATTACCGATCCTACTAATTACTACAGTCTACAGTAACAAACTAATGGGGGACCTCTTTTATTGAATCATTGTATCAATGATTAATTTTTAAATAAAGGAATTCAAAACGAAATTTTATTAGAACTATTTTTCTTTTTTGGTTAACCCCATATATTAATTTAGTCTATCTTAGGTGCTACATGAAATTTAGGGAGGTTATTTCTTTTGTACTTCCCCGTACTCCAGATCTGTCATCTGTGTATTATAATGCAAATTAATAAAGTATAGAGATTTTTTTTTTTTTTTTTTTGAGGGGACTACCGACTATACACGAAATGCCACAAATGTAAAGTGGTAGTTGAAATGAAATAATGAATTAATTGATGTCTCCATCATAACGAAGCAGCGAACAAGAATTCGATTAGCACGCTCATTAGACCACTAAGCCGAAATAACCGGAGAATTTGCACATGCCGCAAGGTATAAAGTCATTAATTATGATGTTCGACTTTATTAATATTAATAAGCGTATAATGATGTTCATCTCACATGAACTCTTTTTACATAAAAAAATAAAAATAAAAATAACTTGTGGAGTAAGTTGATGACACTGGACTAGATTTAGAGGCAATTCTCACGTTCAACGAACTTGTGAGTTTTTGACAGTTTTTTATTGTTTTATCTTATATTTTAAGTATTATTGATACATCCACAGGTCATGCATACATTGATGATGTAATTACACTAAAATAAAAAATCAGTTTACCTATAGGAAAATGTATATATAAATATTAAGATAATTGTAAAGTATAGGTAAAATTATTGTAAGCAATATTATTATAGGTAAATATATTACCTACATAAATATTGGTAAATACCAATATTATTTTTTGTCGTAAATTTAAAAATGTCGATTGTCTATAGGTATAATTTGAATTATTAAATATAGATGAGAAGTTTGAGAAAATATAAAGGAAAAAAATTGCCAATAAACTTCATAAAATACATTCATTTTTTTCGCATTCTTCCCATTTTACTCATCATTTATTTTACTGCATATATTGAACCACTAGTATCTTAGGGGTGATCGTATTAATTTTTCTATTTCACTCCTATTCCATGTCACATGGAATGAATGACAATGTCAATCGGGGAGGAAGAGACATACGGCCAAAAAGTCTTGGCCCCCCGAAATTTTGAAAAATAATTAGGGGTATTTTGGTAATTTCACTTTATCGGCTTAAAGAAATACATAAAATAGGTAAAATGGAACAAAACTTTCAATTCCTTTATTTTTTATGTTCCTTCTCATCTCATTTTGAATCTTGATGGTTTTTTCTCCTTTATCAAATTTTTCTACATTTTCTTTTACTCCACCATAATATTGAACATGATTTTTGGCATTCTCTCTTTTACCTCTATTCATCTTTTCGGGTTATTTAAGGTTCATTATCAAATTTTCACTAAAAATTACAACATCGTCGATAGGTTATTGAATGGTTATTTAGTAACATACATAAAAAAATATATATATATTAACAATGAAGATATTAAGCAACGATTTCAAAATATGTGAACAAAAGAGGAATCTTAAGATATATTGATGTAATCTTGTATTGTATTATTTATTTTTGAATATTTAGATGTAATAAAGTTAATACATTCACTTTATCAAAATTAATTTTTATTTATAGTTTTATTTTTAGAGTTAATGTATCATATTTTATTTTATATTAATGTTAATTGGGCCCCACAATAAATTTTTGGTTTTTAACATCACAGTAATACGATTGTGATATCATCGTATACATGTTATTCATCCGTGTAGTAGAATAGGAAAGTGGAACATGAAATCTTAATCCTATTTTAAGAGCATAAATAGGGGCTAGTCGATGGCGGATGAGATCTTCTATTCCAAAACCGTGTTTCATCTCTATTCAACCGGCAGGTGTGGATGATTGACCGCGTGTATTACACTTACCATTTAAGAACCCTAAAATTTCGGGCTTGATTTATGCTACACAATTAATATGGTAAGTGTAATACACGTGTTAATCATCCGCGGTTGGAATAGGAGATGAAACACGATTTTGGAATAGAAGATCTCATCCGAGTCAATGGTACCCATTTGGATAGCTACCTAAGTGAGATCTTTGTCGGACCAACCGGTTAAACCGAAATTGGCTATGACACCGCTCAAGTCTGTAATTAGAATTTGTGGGGGCAAGAAAAATGCTAAAACCGGGTAAAAGTCGGTGGAAAATTGATCGATCCAGTAACTGACCCGACTCAACTATTTTTTTCTTTTTAGTTAACAAAGAAAAAAATAAGAAACCAAAGACAAAAATCTTTCCCACGTACAACAATAAGAATTAGAATAAAGCAAAATCCTATGTGACTATTTTTCCTTTTAAGTTTTGATTTCGCTTATGCGTTAAATTTTATATTTTCCTTTCTGCTGAACATGACGTTTTTTTCATATTCATTTAACATCTATATTTTTTTTTTTAACTTTTTTAAGAAAGTATTTACTTTCTTTATTTTGCATAATTTAGCGTTGATTACGATGGTACAGAAACGGAAGTTTCTAAATGACTTACAAAATAGAAACAAAAAACTATAAATATATATAGCAAAACCTAACTATTACAAGTCTTAAATGGACTGCAACTTCAGAAACTTGAATCTGCAGAAAAGCCGAGTCGAGATTGGATCTTTGTCCGCAAGACAAATACGTTTTGGTTAGTGCTCACGGTTTGATAATGTCCCAAATATAAAACAACTAGTACTCAAGGAATTCAACTTGGCCTAATTTCTTGACCCAACTCAATCTAAATCCCATATTTATACCTAAATTTATGGGGCCAGTTTGGGTTTCGGGCGATTCAGACTGGGTAAAAGTAAACCCGATTAATCATTTTAAGTCTGTATAAATGCAGTCTAGCCCAATTTGACTCTATCCTCTGTCAGTCTGTTGTGGTGTAATTGACAACTGTAATTATTTCTTAAAGATGACTCGACTTCAACATAACTAATATCCATCCAAATTGAAATAAGAAATTAATTATCCGAATTTACTTTAATTTATATTTTTAAAAATTTAAGAAAAAAATTTAAATTTATAGAGAGGAAAAAAGGGAATGGACTATGGAGACTGGAGTGAGATGGCAGTGGAGGCATGCATGCAAATTGCAGAGAACTGGCCGAATTCAAATTAGGGGATACGGCGCACGCTCGACGGCCTTGTGACGGGTTGCAGAGTTTGTCGGGTCGGGCCCAGCTCACGCCCACACCACTCAAGTCCTAAACTCCTTTTACTTCATTTTCTTCTTCGTACTCTGTTTATTTATTAAAAAGAACGCGTGTGTCCAGCTACCCAATTTTCTTTTGTAATTTTTTTTTAATCGGGTGATGGGATTGACAGCTTTTCTGGTGAAGAGTTTTTGATTCGATCGCTTCTAAACTTGGGGTTCTTAAACGAAAAATAATTCGAGCACGGGTGTCAATTCCGGACTTAGGCATGAATCTAACGCAAAATTAGTAGGTGTGGATCTAGGTTTCATGCGTCGGATCAAAATCGAATCGAATCGAATAACCTACCAATTAAACAAGTCGGGTTCGTTTCAACTGTTATGACTCATTTAAGATGCATAACTCATTTGTGAATTTAAAAAGAAAACTAAGTAAATAATTAATTGTAGGAAAAATCAAAAAACAAGACATGTACCTTTAAAACTTAAATAAAACTTTATCAAGCAAAATCGATCAAAACAGATCAAAACTTCTTCTCTGTTTCGTACTATTTCGATACAAAAAACTTCCCCCATTATCCAACAACCGTCGACGGAAGAAGACAAAAGACAAGGCCAACGCAATTGAGGTTGTCAAAATTAAAGACCTTCAATTCGCAGGTTTTAAGTGAATTCAAAGCCCCATCCTCCCTCCTGGGAAGATGGGGAGAGAGTTTTTGTTTGTTTTTAGGTTGATTTATTTTTTTCTTTTCTGTTTTCTGTTTCTTCTTTATGATTTTCGCAACTTCCCCACAGGCGATGATGACGGCGGTGTGCACGGGTGTGGTATTTATTTTTATGTTTCTAGGTCTACTAGTTTTTCTTTTTGTTTTAGCAGCAACTATGTATTTCTGTTGGTATTTTTCTTGTCACTTTGACAAGTGTGTTTTGTCTTATCCTTTGATAAGTGGTTGCATGTTTTCCAGTCGGTCTCTTCCTTTGGTAAGGATATTGGTAATTTTATTGGTCGATATTTGGACTCGGATCATCATAGTTTTGGTAACCAATGGTTGCGTAACTCGGCGCCGGGAAAAAATTCCGAATGTTATCATTGAATGTAGGAAATTGTTGGAGTATCTTCCAAATGTGTCTTGTTTTTTATTAAAAGATCGGATAGTGTTGCTCATGTATTAACTAGAGCATCGTATTCTATGCAGTGTGTCAAAAGAGTGGCGAGATGATCCTCCTCTTTATTTGTAATGAATTGCGATTCGTCTGCGTTATTAATGAAAGTTCTTCCTTTTGTTTTCATAAAAAAAACCTTTAAACTTAAATGTTAAAACCTTCTTAAGGGCTAATTACAAAAACACCCCCGAGCTTGGGTCAATTACAAAAAAACCCGACATGTTTCAAAATTACAAAATGTCCCTTCAAATTTCGTTTTGTTTAAATTTAAGGGGGTAACTATAATATTTTTACAAATGTGGAGGATTTTTTAAATATTTTTGAAAATCACGGGAAAAAATGTAAGACGAATTAAACTTCAAGGTTTTTTTGTAATTTTCAAAGAACTCTGGAATTTTTGTAATTAGCCCAAACCTTAGAGGTGTTTTTGTAACTATCCCACCTTCTTAATTATATATGTTTTATTTTTATATGTCTTTTGTATGTTGTCCCCAAAATATGATAAGTATATGTTATGTTATTTATATAATTATGTTGATATGTTTCACATGTTATGATTGGCTTGTGTCATTATGATTGATTATAAAGAAGAAGAAAAATTTATTCGTTGAAACTATTAAATGTACATCAATATAATTTCAATAAACGAGTTAAACAAGTCGGTCCGGATTACTGTCAAATAAAAGGTCGGGCCCGGGTTCAACATTCCGACACGAATAATTAAATTGGATGGGTCAGGATTGAAAAAATCTAACCGAGCCGGATCCGCGAACTCGGCACCAACCCAAATTGACACCCCTAACTTTGAGGATGCATTTGAATGAAACAATTTGGATCAAGCACAAAATTTGGGAGCATATTGGTCTCCGGCCTCCCTTTTTATTTTATTCTCCTAATTATTTTTTGAGGAAAAAAACATTAAATCCCTCAAACTATTCCTTTTTTGCATTTTAGCATATGAACTAAATTCTTTTACTACGTTATACCACACAAACTACACAAGTTTTGTACTTTGCCCTACATGGGCCATCATCGATTGAATATTCTTGAATATTCTAGTATCGCCTCTCCACGTGAGGGCAAGACCTGTCTTTGCCAAAAATTCAAGCGAGAAGTTGTTACACTACACCACCTAAATTTTGTTAATAATTTCACTTTGCTTTATAACTACTTTTAATTCTAATTAGTTCAATTTTTCATTGGATATTCAAAACTTGATTATTGTATTTAGGAATTATTTCGTTTTTCGTAAATTCATAAAATTACACGCTCGGCAAAACTTTTATTGTGAGACAACTTTGGTCGAATTACTACACTATATTGAACTTATACTTTAACGAGTAGCATATGTGTTTGGTGAGCGAAGAAAAATCATAACTGCACTGCAAATTTGGTACGCATGATTTCTTGAATATTGTACCAAGAGAATGAGTTCAACTCAAAATATGAGTTAACTTTTTTTTTCTGTATTCGGTATTTTGGTAAATCAAAATATTGCAAGAAACAAATAATAATTGAGAATTAAATATTCTAATCATAATGATAATATTTATTTTTAATTTAGTATGTAAATAATACATAATTAATCATCCAAAAATAAGTAACATATATACACTAAAATATATACATAATAATATAAAAACAAGTATGTGCTGGATTTTTTATTTTGTTTCAATTCACTATATTGTTTAAACTTATTTTTGTGATTTTTATATATTAAATAAGATAAATAAATTTATGTACACATTTTTTATTTTTTAAAAATGATATGGCAAAGTGAATTTGCGCAAATTTGAGATGGTAAAGTGAAACTCTTAGCAAAGTTCAAATAGTAAGGTGCAACAACTTATGTTTGAATTTTAGGCAAAAGACGATTTTGCACTCACATAGAGGGCACATGCCAGAAGATTCGGAGAATATTCCACCGGTGATGGTAGTTAAGGCAAAGTGCAAAATTTGTGTAGTATGTATGGTAAAGTATAAAAAGAATTAGTTCATATGGTAAAGTATAAAGAGTTGTATAGTTAAGGTCGGGGGGTTTTTGTTTTTCCCTTTTTTTTTTTTAAAAAAAAAAAAGGTTAGAGTTTATATAAAGAAAAACCACAAAATTCCTTAAACTATTCACGTTTTGCATTTTACCATATAAACTAATTTCTTTTATATTTTAGCATACATACTACAAAAGTTTTACACTTTGACATACAATGGTCATCGTCGGTAGAATATTCTCGACTCACATGAGAGTAAAATCGTCTTTGTCTAAAAATCTAAAAAAGATGAGAAAAATTAATGAACACCCCAAACTATACGCGATTTTCTACGTTGCCTCTTAAACTAATTTTTTTTTCTCACGTAACCCCCTCAACTACACGAAAATTTCTATGGTCCCATCTCTCCTTCCCGCCGGGAATATTCCGGTCAGATTCACCGACGGGTGGAAGAGATGGGGTAGAATTTTTGTAGTTCAGGGGTTAAGTAGAAAAAAAAAGGTTAGGGTAATGTGAAAATCATGCATAGTTATTAAATTTTCCTCTAGTAGTTAAATCAACTTTAAAATTTCATTTAATTGTTCCTCAATTTTAGATTTACTAGCTTACCAGGTTCGACTTTTCCTTGTATGCATATCAAATTGTAAATTATATGTGCCTATAAATATGTATGCATGCTTATATAATATGTTATAATTCCATTGATTTTGTCAAAATGGTGTTTGGTTTGTTGGGTTATTGATTAGGGATGGCCCGATCCATTGCGGGGCACGGGCGAGTCAAGTCGGCCCCTCCTACCCCACATTAAATAAATTTAAATAGAAAAAATGAATACATTTTTTTATTTTTAATATACTTATAAAATATTCTTTACAAAATTATTAAATATATTAAAAAAACATATGCGGGGGGTGGGGGCGGCGGGAGGTAGGTACTCGCGGGTCGTGTCGAAATTATCATCCCTATTCTTGACCATTATATTACTTACGATCGAAAAAAAAACGGTCATATAGTGGAGATGAATATCATTTTATATTTAATTGGGTTTTCAAAGCTTGTATTCTTTATTTTGCTTTAAAGAAATATTTATTTAGTGTCTAAATATTTTTTAGAGTCGAGTAATTCATTTGGAAATTATGCATAATAACTTGTGAAATTATAAAACTATGATTTAATTTATTATTTTATTTGTATACAAATGCACAATAAGTATAAATATAAAAATCTATGAAAATTTTAATGTACCCCAGAACTATGCACAATTTTTGAAATCGAGTCCCTAAACTATTTTCTTTCTATTTAACCCTCTAAACTACAAAAAGATTTCTACGGTGCCCTCTTCTCCTCTCTGAACGGAATATTCCCATCGGATCATGCATGGGAGGATGGGATGGAACCGTAGAAATTTTTGTGTACTTGAGGGGGTTACATAGAAAAAAATTAGTTTAGGGGGCAATGTAAAAATCGCGTATAGTTTAGGGGGTTCATTAATTTTTCTAAAAAAAAATTATTGCATTTACCATATGAACTTTGCTAAAAATATTCAGTTTGTCATCTGAATTTTGCATAATTTCACTTTGACATATTAATTTTTTTTTCTTAAAAATATGTATATAAATTTATTTATCTTTGTTAATACATAAAAAATAAAAATAAGTTTAAACCATACATTTTTAGATTTTATAAATATTTTTAATATAAAAATAATCAAGTTCATTACAATTGTAATACTTTTGTTTTCTCTGCAACATTGCTTGAATTTTATATAAAAAACTATAAATTCATCCAATTAGAGGTGCTCACAGTTCGGTAAACCGAGTGAACCGAACTGAAACCAAAAATTAAGCACGTACTGAATTCTTTTAATATTATTAAGTATATATTTTTGTATAAATTATTTATTTTATATTATTATGTATTATTTGCCTACTAAAAATTAAAAAAATAAATAATATAATTATGACTATTATATTTATTCCTATTTTTTTTTTTTGTAAAATTTGATTTACCGAAATATTAAAAAAAGATCAGTAAAAATTGAATCAAGCCGATTATTTTGGTACAATTCAGTTTACGGATGCATACCAAAAATTTGGTGCAGTTATGGTTTTTTCCGCTCAGCAAACATCTATTGAATTTAAGTGTTATTCGTAAGATCGAGTACGAGATCAATGTAGTATGGTACATCGACCAAAATTATCTGATAAGAAAGGTTTTGTCGGACATATAATTTACAAAAAACAGAAACACCTAAACACTATAGTCAAGTTTTGAATATGCAATTACGTTGAAATAAGAATTAAAAGTAGTTATTTAAAGTCACATCACCGTAAAAAATTCGGATGAAATCAATATCAAAAATGGCTAAACCCAAAAACAATTCGAAATTATCTAAATCGTCCTAAAATAAATCAATATCAATGATGTCTAAACCGGCCTAAATCCTAAATCGTAAATTCTAAAATAATATCATTAATAATATATTGTACTGAGATGAATACTAATTATTTTTTTATGGATAAAAATTTGAAGGAAAAAATAATAAGTACATGGATACACATTTTTTTACATTGATATGGTAAAGTGTAATCACGCAAAATTGAGATGGCAATGTGAATTCTTAATGAAGTTTAGATGGCAAATTGTAATAATTTTTATTTAGATTTTAGGTAAAGACGATTTTGCCCTCATGTGGAGGGCATGTGACGGAATATTCTAAGAATATTCTATTAGCGATGGCAGTTGTCTGACAAAGTGTAAAACTTGTGTAGTTTATATGGTAATCAGTAGAAAAAAAATAGTTCATATGGTAGAAAGACAAAAAAACGCATAGTTTGGAGTTTTTTTCCTCTTTATAAATTCTTTTATAGTTTTCCATCCGCCCACCCCACTTTCGTGTGTCAATTCACCCTATTCTCGCGGCATGGCTAAGCCACTGATTTGGATTCGAGAGAAAGATTTGGATTATGGATTTCAAATGACTACATTAAGATGCATTTAAGATGCACCACAATGACTTCAAAAAGAGCTCAAAATAGGAGTCTAATTATATGAAACTCATTCTATCTAAAATGCTCAATCGATTTGTTATTATGGATTTGAAGTATTATGGATTTGAAATCCCACGAAGTTGTCTTCTATCATCGACGTCGCCATTCCAATCAAGTAGAATTAGTAGTTCTCCTGACCTAGGGTTGGTTGGGTTTTTCCATTCTGCGACATGGTGGGTCTTCTTTTCTTTTTTTCTTTTTCTTTCTGCAATTATCATTAACGGCCCATATTTGTAAAAATCATAACTGGAAGGAACAACAACAATCACAATTGGAGGGAATGATTAAGCCATGTCACCCCCGAAAGGTAATAAAAGTAAAAAAGTAAGAGAACTGTGTGAGTTTTGATACCTCTACACCCTAAGAGAATACATATGCCAATTTTTATTACTAAGTCCAAACCGATTTTTTTCTTCTTTTTTATGTTATATTAATTTATTAGTATTAAATAGTTTTAAGTTTACTAATAGTATGCTAGATTAACAATTTTAATTTTGTGATATAAAATACAAATAGTTTTTTTTTTCTAAAAACTAAGTCACGGTCTCAAACTAATTCCACAACCGCCAATTACACGGTTCCATAAACCAAATTATAATGGCTGAGATTTTGTGCTTGTTTGGGAGCACTTTTTTGTTAAGTGATATTACGCCCCACCCCAACAGAAAACACCAACTCTCATCAGCCTGTGCTTTGGGAATCCGACTCATTCTCTGTACGGATGCGAGACATTTTTAATCACTGCCTCACTGCATTTTGCCCAGTGCTTATTTTATTAAGATTCCACTCGCCTCCCGCACAGCTTTTTCGCATTGTTTTAAACTGGCCAACTTTGTAAAGATTCTAACATCAGTCAGTAAGATCTCAATCAAATTTTGAAAATTAAATTATAAAAAATAAATATGGACTTAATATTTTGTTAAGTCATGGAAGTGGATACGCCCCAAAAATTGCTTGCCAAAGGAATTGCAAAACTTTGCCTAAATGATGGTCTTTAAGTGAAATACAATTTTATTTTAAACTAACATTTGTTACAAGTTAAAAGGAAAAATGATTTCCTTTATATATAAAGAATGTCCAAATTGATGATGCATTTAGTCAAAGATATAAAAGACACTCTATACTCAACTCGAAAGGGATTAATGAAAATTCATTTGATCCAATTTGTTAACCAAACAAACAAAGCTTAAATATATTTTTCTTTCGAGTGGAGATGGAGTACGGTTAGAGCTCGATTCAAATAGTGAAAAAATAATAAAATAAGTGTAATATCAAATTGCTTGAGCTTGTTCAAGCTTGACTAGAATAAAGCTCATTCAAGCTTGATTCGGTTAATAAAATCAAACTAAAAATTCAAACACATTTTTTTAATCTTGATAAGAATTCAAACAAGTTAGAACAACATGTTCGATTCTACTCAATTTATTTACACCTGTAATAGAATATATATTTCAAGTCATGTATTATTGAATTGCTAATTTTATTTTAGCAACTGAGCCTTTTTTTTTTTTTTTTGATCGGTTTTAGCAACTGAGCCTTACATTCATGGAATGTGACCATAGTATTTTCTTTTAAACATTAGAATTGGATTCTAAGCACATAAATAGTATTTTTCTGGATATATGTAAAATATTGGTTGAACAAATCCACAGTTTTAGACAAGATGGGAAGTTTTAAATGCTTGTGACTTATGAGACAATGACACAAGTAGGACCAAACTAAATAAATAAATAAAATGTTCATTTCTAATTAAATGTCAGTCAGAGTTATCCTTTTTCTCTTTTGTTAGTTTTACTACTATTATTCTCTTTGGATCCTAAAGGAAATTGAGATTGATATACATGTATAAAATTTGCAACTAGTGCTATTCTTTTTCAGTTTGTGACGCTAATTTGACATAAAGCAAGGATTTATAGCACTATCAAACCACAATTACTAAAGGAGACAGGAAATGACTAATGCTTTCATGTTTGTAAATATTATGCCCACGGGCAACCATTATAAAGTAGGTATATTGTAAGACAATCACACTTTGTCATGAATTGCACTTTTATGGTAAAAAGTGATATTTTTAATATAAAATATGATGTTTTTAGTGTAAAAAGTGATACTTTATATAAATACATTTAATTTTTGTGTATTCAGACAATGTATCACTTTTTACACTAAAAGTATCACATTTTACACTAAAAGTATCACTCGTCACACCGTACGACCGTCTTACACAAGTTTTTGCCCAATTATAATTGTGTTCTATATTATTTTGCTATTTTGTTGGATATGAAGATTACATTGTAATAATTTTCACAACAAGAAAAATTCAGTTTGCAATCAGAATTGAACCCCTTATATAAAATCTTAATTTATTTATTTTAAATAAAAATTTGTATCAATAATTTTTGCCTAAAAATTTAATGCAATCAAAATTGAACCAGTTATTAAAATCGTTTGCACATGTGTGTGTGTATATATAAATAAATATTTTTAACGAGCACTCAAATATGAAAATGACAATCAAAATGCGGAGCAAAATACAATTTGATGTCACCATATATGATCAAGATTGACAAGAATAAGATATTAGTGGATTCCTTGCTTATCGTAATAAATCTACATGAAAAAAAGAGAGAAGCTTTTTACAAGTAGAGATATGGGAGAAAGAAAGAATTTTGATAAATAAAAATTAAGTATTGGAGTGGTGGGCACTTTGACATGCCACTCAAATGATGTCGGGTTAGGTATGCACATGCTCATCAATATGATCATTAAAGTGATTTAGAATAAAGAATCAAAAAAAAAAAAGAATAAAGAATTTCGTTTAAAAAACAAGGAAGCCAAAAGATTAAATCCTTTGATATATATATTTCAAAAATCAAGGGGATTAAGAAGTTAATCATGATATTCCCTTCTTAACTACCTTAAAAGTTGTTTTTAATTTTTTTTATTGGATCAAGAATGCATTGGACAAGATGTGAATTTAAGGATAACAAGTTGTTTTTACATTTTCACCTCCTATATTTGAATTAAAACAAAAACTTATATGAGGCGGTGCCTCGGTCCAAATCCGTGAGACGAGTCCTAAACTGACTCATATTAGTTGATCCATATAAATTTAAATCTAACTCTTGCTTTAATTTATAAATAGATTGGATCCATCTCATTTACTTAAATCAGTAAGATGATCTCATATAAGACTTACTTTCATTAAAATCAAATGACCAAATGGGCCTACATATTTCTGTAAATGCCACCCAATTGTGCGTGTAAAAGAGGGAGATTGTTTCTGTATATGATGGTGATATAGAAAGACATAGAGCGAAGGAATTTATCTCATCTAAAATTAAAGTTGTCTATCCTATGTAGACTACAAAAAAATGTGGTAAATATTATTCCATGTAATAATATGTCATAAAAAACTTACACAAAAATTAACATATATCCTAAGATTTGGCTCTCTGTTTGTTCTTATTTCAAAATAATTACATCTAAAATTCAATTGTGACTAGAAAATATTAAAATTTATACGACAGGTAGAAAATAATAGCTAGTAGACACCTCATGTTTTATTCACTACTTCCTTTGAGTTGTAATTTAGGAGAGTCGCAAAATTAATCCAATTTATACTCGAAATTTTGATTTAGCCTTGTAAGTGATGAACAATTTCCGGCCAATTTTTTAAATTACGGCAAAAATAGGATTGAAATCGGACAATTACTACTTAGAGCTAAATCAAAATTATTAGTTTGAGCAGGGATCAGTTTGTCATCCCCCGAATTACATGTCCAATTTTGCAATTTTGCTTACATCAGATAATACCACGTGTACAGTATTGGTCCTGACATTTTGAAGGTCCGCGGCGAAAGATTAAAACGAGGCCCTTCAAAATTGTAACAACACAAAGAATAAAATTATATAATGTAAACAAAAAACAGTATCAAAAAATATTTTAAATGGCTTTTTCTAGCATTTTGAGAAGTAAATTCATCAATAATATTTTCATAAATAATTTGATCCAACTAATTATTTTCAATACAAAAGGTTGCTAATCTATTTAATCTTTCTTGTGACATTCACTACAAGAAAACAAGGAAATTCCAATGGAAAAAATCTGTTGGAATTTGGCCAATTACCATTGGAATTATTGATTCCAACGGAAATCCCAACAAAAAAAGCATTGTTAGTAAAACAACCGTTGGAATGGCAAAATTCCAATGGAAAAATATTTCAATGGTACTTCCAACAGTATTTATCCATTGGAATATACAACCGTTAGAAAAAACTCCAATATTTTTTCCAATACTAATTCTAATAGAATTATACCATTGGAATATATAATCATTGGAAAAAACTCCAACGGTTATTCCGACAGAGTTATACCATTGGAATTTAGTCCAATGGTAATTACAGTGGTTATATATCCGTTGGAATATTCAATTATTTTATCCCATTATCTAATATCTTTAACTTCCCAGTAGGTCACTCATCATCAATTTGCCCCAAGTCAAACACGTTTACCTATATAGTTTCAATATAATTGACTCCAGAAGAGAAGATATATTTTATTGATATGGATAATGCTATCAAATCTTTTTACCCCTGTTGAAATTTTCCAATGATATTGGAATTTTTCAACAACTTGTTGTACCATTGGAATTTTCGTTGGAATTTTAAAAACTCCAACGAAAATTCTAATGATTAATTCCAACATTTTGTTTAACGTTGGAATTTTTGTTGGAATTTTCCAATGGTATGTTTTAGCGATGGAATTTATGTTGGAATCTTTAAAATTTCAATAGTATTTCCAATGGTTTATTTCAACGATTTTATTACTGTTGGAATTTTCCAACGGTCTATTGTGGTGTTGGAATTTCCATTGAAATTTTAAATTCTAACGCAAATTCTAACAGTTTATACTAACAGTTTTATTTATTGTTGGAATTTTCCAACAGTATAATGTAGCATTGGAATTTTCGTTGTAATTTTAAAATTTCCAACAATTTTCTATTTCGTTGGAATTATTTTCTTTGAAATTTGATTATTTTCTTGTAGTGATTGTTATCCATAAGTAAGTTTTTCACAATTTTAACTTTAGATAAATATTTCTTTCTACAAATGTCTCACATGCATAGTAAACAATGTTCTATAGGCAATCAAGATATTAGAATATCAAACCAAAATAAATACAAACTCAGATTTCAAGTGTTATCTTTTATAATGCTAGTAAAGTCACTTTTAATACTTTCAGATAAGTAATAAATCATATGAATTAATATCTAAAGAGTTACATCATGCTTTAAAACCATGCTTTAAAACACTTTCATGATTTTGAAAACATTCTTTCAATTTATTAGTCTAAAAATTTAACTTATTCAAATCAAACAGGAAGGCGAAAAGATTTCATTTGTATGCAATTGAGGAAATCTACTCTTTGAAGGTTACAATAGCAACATCCGTTAAAATTATAAAAAAAATTATAAAATAATTAACGCTAAAAGAATATTCACCAGATTGTATACTATCTTCATATGCATTTTATAGAATCCATAAATACGGAATACAATATGCAAAATGATTGTGATTTTATAAAATTATATATGTTGGTAATTGATAATTGTATAAGAAAGAAAAATAAATATTCTCGCACAATATATATACACACATATATATGGTAGGCCTATGGGCTCTAAAAATCTGGAGTCGCCACTACATATGTACAAGAATGATATTATACATGACATCCATATAATATATGGATAATTACAAAAATACTTATGAGGTTTGAGCTAATTAAAGGAAAAAAAAAACAGAGATGTTTTATAATTAAAAGAAAATCGTGTGTTGACTTTTGAATTTTTTTACAGTTTTCAAAAACCTCAATATTTTTGTAATTATCCCTATAATATATGAAAATATTAAATAGAATAAAAAAATAGAACAGAAGATCTGTGTGATGATTGTGTGCATGAGTGTGTGTGTGTGTGCAAGAGTGAGTGATGTTGATGAGGGAGCCACCAAGGGTCAACATCCAGGTGATTCAATAATATCTCTTAGCTGGGGGAAGTTGAAAGTTGAAACATTTCATTTGTGTGTGTGTGTGTGTGTTATCCACCAAGAAAAAAAGGGACTTGGAAGAAGGAAAAAAAAAGGCCATATTATGTTGGTTTTGTGGGTCACCCCATTTTTATTGCACCATTATAAGGTGGGGTTCAATCAATCATCTTCCCACTCTGTCCAGCTTCCAAGTTGATCAACATGGATAAAGATTGCCCTATATACCTTGCTAAACCTAATTGTAGCTGGAACAAAAACCAGTATATTTAAAAGTAAGTAATGTGTGATATAAACTTTCCTAAAAAAAAAAATGTGTGATATAAACCAGGTGGCTTTTGCCCGCGCCACCACAAAGAATTGTGGGATGGAGTCGAGAGGTTCAAATCGCTCCATCAAATGTTTGTGGGGTGGAGGTCAGGGTTCATATCCCTTCTCCATCAAATTGCTCCCGGGACATATGCGATTTGGTGAAGATTTGGTGGGAACTCATCTTGAATAGCATCCGTGTGGGTTCGATTCGGGAGAGATCGTTATTAGTAGATTGGGGGTCGAACATAATTGTTCTCTTTACCAGGAGGATCTCGATTGTCGTCAGACCGACCCCGAACACAACTAAAGTGCGTGCACATCCGCGGTTTACCTTGGCGGCAAAGAATGAGGAGCCGGAGTTGTTGTCCTCAAAAGCATAGTCGGGCGTAAAGCGCAGGCTGAGCTTATCAAAAAAAAAAAAAAAAAGTAATGTGTGATATAATTATAACCATTCCTAAAAGGGTCTATTTATACATAAGTAAATCAATGAATCTTACTTGATTTGCTGGATAAAAGTGATGATCACTTGATTGATTGCTATGGAAGAAGTAAAGGACCATTTTTCCCTTCTTTTAAATCTTTCTTTAGTGGAAGTTTTATGAGGCTTTGAGATTATAGATTTTAGGAAAATTACAATTGTCAATTTATATGTTTTAACCTCATTTGGATAGGTTTGGAAGTTAGCAGATAAATTGTTTTACACCACATCCGCGTCTCTTTTGAAAAACGGTTGAGTGTAACAGATTTTTGCTTGATTCATTCTCAAGTCCATGGACTTATATGAAGTTTCGTTTCTTGGTGTATGGATAATGAATAAATTTTCTATTTTTTGTGAGATGAGTAATTGTTAATTAATCAAATCACCGGTAAACAACATATTGGGTGCATCATAAATACTACCTCGTTTTGAAACTAATTCGTTAATATTCAACCCAGCCATTATCATGGATCATACATAGTTCCAACATTATATAATCAAAAACAAATATATAATGAGCATAGTCTTAATTATTTTGACACTAGAATGACAATTCCTGAGATTACATGATAACAGGATACTATTAAATTGACTGTGAAGCACGATTTTTTTTTTCGTTTTTTATTTTAATGATTAATACTATAACAGAAACCGACAACGTATATATAAAAGCGTACTACGAGGTAATTAATCTTGAAGGGACAAACAAGAATCGAATTTCACCGCACACACAAGGATTTTCTTTTCTTTTCAAGTCATGCCGCGGAAATAAGAGATGAACATCGTAAGAAGCAGATCGAATTACATTTTCTTCCTCAATTCAAATCCCCAACTTTCATTTAAAAAAAGGATAATTACAAAAAAAAACTGCCTCCGACGTTTGGGTTACTTACAAAAAAAAAAAAAAAAAAAAAATAGAGATAGTTACAAATTACAAAAATCCTCTTAGATTTTGATTATGTGTTAAATGTAAGGAGGCAATTATAATACTTTTACACATGTAAGGGGGAAGTTTGAAATATTTTACTTATAAAGGGGGTAAGTAGTGTAATACAAAATCAAACCATCAAGGGATTTTTTTGTAAATTTTATAAATCTTTGGATTTTATTTTTGTAATTAACCAAAACCTCAGGGTAGTTTTTGTAATTTTCCTTACAAAAATCTTCTCTCTATCTCCATCTAATAACCTATTAATCGATATATAAATTGGGTAATAGACTCTTCTAATATATTTTGAATAGATAAAACTTGATGTAAATACTTTCTAGTGGAGCCCATTATGCTCAAATCTCATTTATTAAGAGGTGACAAATGTAATGCAACTTGAAATCTTGTTAAAATTAAGATCAAAAGCCCTATTTCCAACTCCAATTATGTAATAATATATTGTTATTACAAGTCATTTCTAAATACCATATTGTTGATATGCTCTAGAGGTCAGCATGCACCCTTTGACTACATTTCTTTAAGGAACACAAGACATTACATTATTTTTATTTTAATTTTTTGAAATGAAGACATTTTACATTGATTAACACCGACAAATACATTGTCATAAGAAATTCCCACTGTTTTCATCTCATTCCTGGGCAGTTTCCTATCAATGTGCTATTATTGCTCTACCATGTGGGAAGATGCTGTTAACATTTTTGTGTCCACGACCAAGTCTTAACTAAACCGGGTCCAAAAATTTATGCACCAAGTTAATTTAATGCTTCCCAACGTAATTTATTCTTATGAACTTTAGAATGTCTCATCAATGTATTTAAAGCAACATATGATCATAGTAGAGTTAATAAATTGAAGAATTTTTATTGATGGTCTGCGTAAATTTTTATAAGTTCTTAAATAATATACTTTTTGTTATTAATGTAGTAGTTAGCTCTCATTTACTTTTATGCAACCAAAACCAACTGCATCTAATGCCATATTTTTTTTCTATACGTTTGAAAAATCCCAATATAGTATATATATAATTGTAATATTATATAAATATATACGTATATGTTGGTCCTGTTAAAGAATATCCGAAAATTAGGAGTTGGAAAATGAGGTATACTGAGAAGGTTGGCGAGGAAAGGCAAAGAGGTCCTGTATAAGTGGACCATAAATCACGAGTGCATGGCCTGCAAATTAATAAGACAAGAGGCCCACTATTCAGAATTGAACACTTCCATGTTGGGGCCCATTATTTGAACCCAAACCAGGGGATACTAAATTGACCTGACGTGGATGAATCGAGGCCTCAGTTCACTTATGGACGTCCAATCGTCAAAGCGGATCACACATGTGTTTTGGCTCTCGGTCCCCTCTCAAGGTTGACTGGATAGACTTCACAATTAGCTCTCTTTCGGGATGTTGATAGACATCGATTTTTATCAGGGTGGCAATTCGAGTTACCGAGTTGTGTTCGTGTTTAACTTCAGACCAAATTTGGATAATGTTCAATATATCAAAAATTAAATAAAATTCAAGATATTGAATATTTAGACAAATTATTAACTTCGTGTCAAATTCATGTAAGTCATGTTAGGGTTCGGGTTTTCCATAGTAACTTCAGGTCGGGTTCGTGTCGTGTTATCATGTCGCGCAAGGATTGCCACCCCTAATTTTTATGAACCCAAAAAAAAAAAGATAATGAAATGTGTATTTTTAATAATGATATGGCATTTTTTGTTTGACATATTTGATAGGAGTATGATAAAATAGTCGAATTATAAATATAATCTTACCGTTTAAACAAAATAATGGATGCGGCATCTGAAGGGCAAGTTGGACATTTTGCAAATCTCTAAACCAATGAATTACATAATAATAGATCTTGGGCTCGGATCCCTTTTGAAATGGATATGCGATTTAATCCTCAGCCCTAAGCATTACACAGGGCTCAAAACCCAAAAACATGGGAATAAAGGCTTGATACTATCCATTATCCTGGGTTATCAAGAACATTAATATGTTCAACTCATTCTATACTCTTACACCCCTACTTAAAGATATATTTGATGTGCATAAAATGGTGTAAACCACCTCAGTGAATAACAAACGTATATGTCGTAATATCTTAAGAGTGAACTACTAATAACATAATTGAGAGTCACCACAAATAAGTTCTCCAGCTTCGACAAGAGAGTGGTACCATCTCACATTTGTTGAGATAAAGAAACAAGGCTCAAACAATAAACATTATTTGTTATCTTCTTTTGACATCTAACTTCTGCTAGAAATATATACCTGCTAATGATATGCTCTAAGTTTGATCGTATTTCAAGCTACGATTTTCATCTGGTGTTCGTTTATAGCTTTAAAAGCTCACTCAAGTTAAATAGGTAAATCATGTCCATCCAAAACACCATGGATTATCGGTACAACACTCGTAACACATTCCTAGATTGACACAATTTGTAGAGAAACTGAATAATGAATCAATACATATGTTGAAAAAAGTGATATATGTATGTCAAAAAGAGGCTGGCTTACTCTTCATTTTCAAGGCTTGACAACCGTTTTGCTTAGCCTTCTCCTTACTGCACACTTGTACCCCCCACCTCATCAGCAAATACTTTTGAAGGCAAGCTTGCCGACTGTATCGTATTTTAAAGGTCAACATCTTCAGCATTCACGAATCAGGATTTACTGATAACCCTCTTCTTTGATTTTACTTTCTGTTTATCATCCCTCTTCCTCTTTTTTAAGTGCTTTTGTATTGATTTGTTAACTATTGAAGGTTGTTCTTTCAATGCAAAACTTTTAGCCACATGCCCCAAATGAAGTTTCTTCACCATGAATATCCGCTTCAGCTCGCCTCGATGGGCAGTATATGCACGGACCCACGAGCTAAAGGCATCCTTGGCTAATTTCTTCACCTTTGGCTGATAATAAACAGGACGGAAACTATTAATACGAGAACAATCTTCTTAGAATCAAAATTCACCCAAAAAATGGTACGAGATCTCCGAACCTTGAGACAAATTACTAATCATTGCTTCTTTTTCCATGTTACAGCATTACAAAAAATGATAAAGCAAGTCAATCACAACCATTGGCATGCTATAGAAGATAAATCTTAAATCTGACATGAAGCTAACTCAAGATGTCAGCGTTCTGGCAATGACCTTCTACCCCACACTAAATAGTAAGGGGTTTGAGATTTTATCATGGATACTACTTCAATTGTTCTCTGTCGATGCTTTATACCAAGCTACAGAAAAGAAAACATACAAGGAAAAAAATGAAATGTCCTTATACATGTAAAGCTTGTCTTCAGGGAGATGCAACATAAACGGGAAGAGTAATGACATACCTCCGCTGAAACAAAGGATTCTAATGCTCTCTGCAAAGCAACCAACCACGGATGCATCTCTATTGAGACAAATTTGTTGACCTGGTGCTTCAACCTGAACAAAGGGAAGCTACTCAGGAGTTTTTGAAGGGGATACTCAGTTAGTGTCACCCCATGTTTCTCCAGGTCCTTCAAATAATCTACTTCAACTGGTTGTAGGAATAGGACAGAATCTCCCCTCTCGCCCAACCTGGCAGTTCTTCCAACCCTGCATTGGGTAGTAAATTAGCATGAGACTGGTATGTCTACCCCATAAATAGCAGGAAAAATTAAGTTGACCAGTCAGACGAAGAATGTTTTCCAACCCAAGGGGAAATCACTCCAGTTAACGTGTTCAAATACCAAACAGCAGCAGCTACGCAAAGTGCGCGCACACACACAACCAAAAAAAAAAAAAAGAAGAGGCAATAATAATGGAAGACTACATCTAAAATATAATATCAATTTTGAATTTCCAGATATTGTAGAACTAGATTATGATCTCATGGAGTACTCAATCCAAAATATAATATATCAACTTTAAGTTAAACAGATTGAAAGCATAATACTTTAGTTGGTCTCATAAATATTGTATCTTCCTTCGAGTTCAGGGAAATACAATCACACGTAGATGGCACGATCAAAGAAACAATGGGTGTCTGCTAAAATATAAGTTTTTAAAATTACTAGCTAGGTCAATTATTGTGCATCGAATTTTCAAAAATGTAATTAGATCCTTGAGACCCATTTTTGGACAGGTGGATAATGCAATTTTTGCTGGAGATTAATAAACTTACATTGATAGCCATCCACCATTTTCTTTCAAGCTAAACGAATTGAGGATGAATTATATATTGTTTAGAATTTGTAACAATATGTAGGTTGGTGCTCTATGATTCGGATTATTGAAAAAGAGAAAAGAGAACTGCTCGTGGAAGCATCACATGGCTGACTGATGATATAAGTCATCTAAGATGACCTAACCCCAGAATATTCAACTCATGCTGTTCAGCTGCTGTATGCTTAAGTATAATAGCTGATTCTCGTTCTTCATCCTATCTTCCTCAAAATAAAAGTTTAGGTCATGCTTGTTGGGGGGTAATGACTACGGATTGATAAACCGATCCATATAAACATGTGTTTAATTGGGTGAAGCTCATGGACTATTAGCATGGTCATGATACATTCATAATTTCGTCTGATGAATCGAGCAAATAACTATGGTTCATGGTCATTCGCCCTGGATTAACATCAAAAGAACAATACGTCCATAACAAATTGCTGAAATTCCTACAACCACCAACATACCTCTTTTTTTCTTGTCAATTTTATATGTACATTATGGGAATGTAAGGTTAAACAGACTAGGTAATGTAAAATGTGATCAGCAGAACCCAGCGGCGAGCTTTTTGTTTTGGGTTGGGTGGGTGCAGAAGGGTGGTGTACAAGGTCAGAGTTGGGTAGTAGTGGAAGATGTTGGGAGTAATGTTTGGGGTCGTGGTGGGGTGAAGGTAGCTGACTGTTTTATAGAGGCAGCAGGTGGTGGAAGGCCGTGGAGTTGGGGATGAAGAAAAGAAAACAGTGGTATAAGCAGTGCACGTTGCTGTGGCCGTAATTGGGGTGAAAAAGCAAAAAAGAAGGTGAAAAAAGCAATTAAAAGATGAAAACAGGAAAATAGAGAAATAAGCCCCCCCCCCCAGAAGGGGAAGAATATCAGGTTAAATAATTAGGTGGTAGTGATATATTGACCAACTTATATGTTATACACGAAATATCTTAAAAACCAGGACTAGGTAACCAAACATGTAATCATATATCAATCACAACACTGTAGTTCAATTTATCTTGTAAACCACAGTTTGATGCTAAGCATGTCGCTAATATATCCGTATGCTGCCATATACTATTAAGGTATTAGAAGTGCCTGACATGTACACAAGTTTGTCCTGAGTGCGTCTAGATATAACAAATTAATCACAGGTCAGGAGGAAATAATGTTCTGAATCATAATTCATGGACACCTGAATTTGAATGGAGCAACAAAGTTGGTGGGGGCAAATTCAAAACATGATTTCAAGCAATGGTATTTAATTATTTACCTAGACACAACCAAATCAGAGACTACAACGGAAGGGGGAAGATTATACCTGTGAACATACTCAGTTGCCTCGCCTGGAGAATCATACTGTATAATGCATCTGACTTTTGGAAAATCCAGGCCTCTAGCAGAAACATCTGTGGATAACAGAAGAGCTGATTTTTCCGTTTTGAACATCTGGAATGTTGTCTTACGATCCTCATGATTCATGTTTCCATGTAACCGCAAAGTTTTGCATCTCAAGAATATCTGTCTTAGTTCTGTTTCTGATTGCAACGTAGACCACTGAAATTCACTTAGCAGAGAATAATGAAAATCTACCGCATCACAAGTTGAAAAAAATACCACAACCTGTAAAATAGTAGGTCCAGTCAATGGTGGCTAGAAATTAAATCAAAAAACACAAATGCTAGTTCATGTAGCTAGAGTGAAGAACTTAAACAAAGGAAGGAAAGAGAAGAACTCTCATCCAAATAAAGTAGTTATGTAATCAGAACCATACATACATAATCAACAGATAGACCAGGGCAGGGGACAGATTATAACGGGAAGTAGAGTAATTTGCCTATGGCATCATCAATGGATAAAGTTTATTTTTCTATCTAGCTCTACCAGAAGCCCAGATGTTTTGATTTAAAAGTTCTAAAAGATTATAAAATAGAGATAAACAACAAAACAAACATCAATGTACAAACACAGGATCTTAACTCTGGATGTATAGTCTCACCTTTTGGGAAGCCTCTTTCTCAAAGAGATCCTTTAAAATCGAAAGGAGTACTACAAGTCGAGAACCACACGGTACTGCCAAGAGATGAACTGTTAGAATATCTGGATAGCAAATTATTAGGTATTAATCAAGTAGTCCAGATATTTCGTCTTATACCTTTAATGTACTTCTGCACTAACTGAGCTGGAAGCTTATATTCTTCATTTGAAGAAAACATTTTTCTGGATTCTTCTGCTACATCAAGCACATCAGATTCAAGTGAAAAATGCTTGTGACTTACATTTTGCAACATCTTGTCATCAAGACCAATCATCACGGGATTCTCCAAACTAATATTAGCAAGATGATTCACTTTATCATTCAGGGTAGCTGATAACAGCAAATTTTGCTTCTGAACTTTAGGATTCCCTGCTGAAGTGCCCTTGCTGACAGATTTATCATTTCTTGTGCCCAAACAATTAATTATCTCTTCTATATCTTTTCCATACCCTAGTTCCAGAATCCTACGAGGTAAACAAGCATATTAGGATTCCAAAAGTCGCATTTAAAGCAGGTTTAGATAAGACTGATATGCAATACCTATCAGCTTCGTCAAATATTATCCAGCGAAGATTTGTGTGTAGAAATGATGAAGTATTTTTCAAGTGGTCCAAAAGACGTCCAGGAGTTGCAACAAGGATAGATACACCTGGAAACAATCCAACTTGTTGAGCAAACTAGATATGAACAATCGAAAGATACTATACAAGATTGACATGACAGCTATGTGGGATATTTAGAAGCATAAATTTGTTGGTTATTTAATTAATAAGTTAATAACTGAGAGAATGGGTCCCAATTATTTGTGCTACTTCGTGGCCAATTTCTAAGTGCTTAACTGGCCAATTTGGTGGCTCGTATCAAAGAATCAAGATACTGTTTACATATATTCTCCATTAAGGGGGGGAAAAGAAAAAAAAAATATAAAAGCAAATATCTATAAACGGCAGAAGGATATCTTGTGCACTGTTCTGTGCTTCACATTTAGAACACCAATCACAGCAGAATCCTCTTTCTCAGGATGAAAAGGTTTCATCTGTTATTTGGTACATAGATACTTACCCTTTTTACAACTAAAAAAGACTCATCCCAATACCATCAAATTACAATCACCAGCATGAAGTGTATGTCAGGATGAAAAAATAGACGTTTAGATTCAGTAACATGATAAATGTAAGTTCCTACCTTTCCTTAGCCTAGCTTTCTCCTTCGACCTGTTTTCCCCACCCATGATATATCCAGGAACAATCCAATGAAAACGGTGTAACAACTTCTGCAAAATTTCATACACCTGCATGCATAATTCACGCGTTGGTACAAGAACCAACGCTATTTAGAAGATGTTATTACATTAGAACAATTTTTAAAGGTAGATGGAAGGGGGGAGTAGTAGTAGCTGGAAATACAAGCAGAAGAAAAAGATGCATTCATAGCTTTTCAGTCCAAACTAATAAACCTCTACGTGCAGATAAAATATTCAAAAATTAAAGCATCACCATTGAGGAGCATAACACTTTTAGCCCAGGCATCTGGAATCAATAATTTAAACCTAATCCCACCACATCCACATGTAGGTGTGGAGTCTCAAAACCTTCAAGTATATCAATGACAAATACACTTAACTCCAAATTCCAAGCAGTAAAAACTGCTTCAAATTTTTCAAAAGTCACTTATGGGTTAATACAATATTCCATACAAATGATGGAAATAACAGAAGGCCTATTTTTTTATGGAATAACAGAGGGAAAACGTATATAAGACTCAATTATAAAGAAACAAATGAACGCTCAAAATACACTTTTGAATATTCCATACAAGATCCTACATATATGAACGACAAAATAAACTTACTTTTGAAGACCAAGCAGTAAAAACTGCTTCAAAATTTTCAAACTCTCTTCTGGACCATAGCATATTCCATACAAATGCTCGAAATATCTGAGCAAGCCCTTCTTTACAGAAAGCCAAAAAAACGAACACAACACTTAATTGTAAAGAAGCAAATAAAAACATACCAAGAGTGCCATCTGTGCGCTGAATTCGTTGATCATATTCCTGCAACAGATGAATAATTGGGGCCAGATACGCCACAGTTTTCCCAGTGCCAGTTGCTGCGTTCACAAGCCTGATTTTGCAATTCCAATCACAAACATCAAAAACCTCCTACAATCACTTCCAAAATCACACCACAAAAATTTAAAATTAAACAAAGAGAGATTGAAAAATACACGTGTCTGCCGGATAGCACGACTGGAATCGCCTGCGCCTGCACCTGTGTCGGAACCTCAAACCCCAGCCTCTCTGTTAAATATTGAAACCAATAACATTAACAGCTAATTATTAACAGCCCAAGATACAGAAATCAGAAACAAGAAATTACCTTTTAGCTGGTCGCATAATGTGGGATGGAGCCGAGACTAGAGAAAGAGCAAGAAGCGAAAACCTCCGATGAATTCTTGCTTTCTGCTTTCAATCTTCTAGCAATATTCTTATTATTCTGCTCCATTCTTCGGCTTACATTAATTTACAAAGAACTCAATTTAGGGGAATTTGCTAATATTTTCAGAGAATTTTTATTCCAGCTTCTGTGTTTAGGGTTTAAGCAGCTTTGGATTATACTGTGAAGCTGAAGCCATAACGATCGGTAAACAATTGGGCTTTTCATCCGTGCTTTATTTCGAGCCCGTCTAGAATGGGCTTGAATTAATTGGGTTTGAGTTGAGAATGATTTTACTTTTTATTTTTATTTTATGGGAATCAATTGAAGGCCTTTTTAGGCTAATTTAACAAAATAAGTTAGTTTTCAAACCAACTTAACCAATTAATGCAAAAAAAAAAAAAAAAATTAAAAGAGAGGTGAAAACAGATGGTAACGCTGTTTTAGAGATGGCGATGGGGCGGAGAATCCCCGTTCCCTACGGGGATCCGCCCGAACAGGCGAGAGTTCCCCCAAATTTCCCGTGGGGACGGGGATGGAGATTTTTTCTCCCCGTTGGCGGGACAGGATCATACTCCCGCCCCGTTTCATGAGGAACCACATATTAAATATATAATATATTATTTATAATATATATAATATATTATAAATATATCCATATTAAATATAAAAAATGACAAAATATTTATTTTATTTTATTAATGAGTGGTTTATTAGTTTTTTATATAATTTATTAATATTAAAAATGATTATTTTTATATAAAAATTAAATTTTTGCAAAAAAAATAAAATTAAAACGGGGAGCGAGGGAATCCCCATGGGACGGGATGGGGAAAAATCTTCCGGTTTGTCTCGTGGGGACGAGGGGACGGGGATTCCGCGATCGCGGGACGAGGATGGGGATGGGGATCGTTCGCCCCCGCCCGCCCGCCCGTTGACATCCCTATTGTTTTTAAAAAAAACAAGCGTTACAACGCTATTGTTTTCACAAATAATTTTTTTTAAAAATTTAATTCAAAAACGAGTTTTGTATGTTTTTCAAACCGAAATTGAACCGCAATGCTAGAAAAATCAGTTTGGTTCGTTTTTTTAATCTAATAAATCGAATGAATTTTCGGTTGGTTCGGTTTTGGTCTATAAATTTTTTAAATATTTTTTATGTTATTATTTTAATTTATATTTTTTAATATATTTTTATATTATTATTTTAGTTTTCTATAATATTTTATTGTTAAATTGTTAAATAAATATAAAAAAATATATTTTTTAGCAAAAAACCCAAAATAAAGCCCAAAAAAAATCGAATCGAACCAAACCGAAATAGTTCGGTTTGGTTTGGTTCGATTTTTCTAGCATTATTCAATTTCGGTTTGAAAAACATATAAATCTCTGTTTTTGAATTAAAATTTAAAAAAATTATTTGTGAAAGAAAACAGCGTTACCAACTCTGTTTTCACCTTTTTTTTAATTTTTTTACATTAATTTGTTAAATTGGTTTGAATACTAACTTATTTTGTTAAATTAGCCGCCTTTTTAACAGAATATAACAAAAAAAATTTATTGTTACACAATTAAATCGGAAAAAAATAGCTTAATTTTTTAAACAAAAACGGCTATTCCATAGCCGACTTTTAGAAAAATCGGCACGTAAGAAGCTGTTTCCTGCACAAATATTTTTTTTTGCTTTTTATAAATTAGAAAACGGCTACCACATCGCCGATTTTAAATATGCAAATTTTTTAAAAGTAATTATCACACTAAGTTTAATATTAATCATCACATCATTATCATTAGCTAATCATTACATTTTTTTTATTTTTTATTTTCATATGTTACACTAGGTAATAGTATAATTTTTAGCATTATAATATTTAATTTAATTTTTTGTTTAATGTAATATGAGTATTTTAGTTAATCGTGTTGAGATCAAGTGCATATGTAGGGTTATAATCCAACCAAACCGAACCGAACCTTTGAGTATTTGAGTTTGACTCGTTTATTATTGAGTTGAAATCGAGCCTGAATTTATCGAACATGTTGATGGCTCACGAACATTTTCGAGCTTAACTGCCAAAACAAGCTTAGTAAATATTAATTATAAATTAAATTAATTTTCAATTTATTACAAAAATAAAATTATACATATCTAAAACACAAAATATATTTATTAAAACTTATAACTTTATTCAAACAAATAAATTTATTGAAATATTTTTATATTATCATAAGTAAAAATATAAAACATTAAAATTAAAGTCAAATTACTAGTTTAATTTATAAGAGCTTACTACTAAACCTATTCACGAGCTTACTAATGAGCATGTTCACAAACTAATGAACTTAATATCCCTAAGTTTGAGTTTGGTTCGTTTATTTTAAGCAGGCCTCATTAAATGAACTCGAATGAGCTTTTATCAAATCGAACGAATAACTTACAAAATGGCGGCTTGGCAGTTTGGCTATTGGACAATGACCTAGCGTGATGACAAATTTACTTGGAACTGTAGGATCTACGGGCCTTGTATATTGATTGGGCCTCATGGTCCACTAATTGAATAATAATCACATTTTTCCCATTAAATAATAATAAACGATTAATAATAATAAATGAAGTAATTCATTAATAAAAAGATTACTAATAAAATAGGTGGGTTCAATTAGTACAACATTTGGGAGAAAAATAATAGAAAAAAGATGTAACGATTAGCTAATGATATAATGTAATGATTACTTTAAAATAACCGAAATTAAAATCGGCAATGTAGTAGCCGTTTTTAAATTTATAAAAAAAAAAAAAATATTTATGCAGGAAACGGCTTCTTAGGTGCCGATTTTTCTAAAAGTCGGCTATTGAATAGCCGTTTTTACTAAAAAATTAAACTATTCTTTTTTTGATTTAATTGTGTAACAATGAATTTTTTTTTTTGTTATATTCTCGTTAAAAAAGGCATCAATTGAATTAGGGGAACACAGAATCGCCAGCCTTTATATTGTCGCTATAGGAGAACGAATTTCTTGTTCCACTTTTTGTGTTCCACTCTATTATCCTCACTATATTATCCACTATATTGGATGGTAGACGTGTTAATAGATAAATATGGGTCATTGATTTTTAGATGTATATACACATGCCCTCATCCCGAGTGGAAGGGGAAGTGGAATAGGAAATCAATCTCACTAGAGATGGGTCGGTTCGTCCCGATCCTACCCTTGCCCTAAAAAGCCACAGCTCTTGGAAATTTAAGGTTAAAAAAGCCTCATAAGGGCTTGAAAAATCTAGGTCTAACCCTAGTCCCACAGGCCAGGGTCCGACTAGAAAGCCCTAAATATATTTCTTTTCTTATTGATGAAGTCATGACGTTATAAGTTTAATATTCATAACCAAATCAATATAAATATAACATAATCTAACAAAAATTAAGTAACAATAATATGAGTTTTTTTCTAAATGATTTTATGAATTAATCAAAAAAACCAACAATCTATTATTCTAACAATGAAATCATAGATAATATTATCATATTTCCTCATCTTCATCAATTATAATTTTCTAAGATTAAATGATAATTGATAAATGAGACGAAAGATTAAATTTGGCGATCTTATAGGTATAAATTTATAAATTAAATAGAAGAACTTTATTAAGAATAAAGCCCTAAAGCCCAACGAACCCAGCCCTAGCCGGTCCAGAGCCAATTAGGATCGGGCTAAAAAGCCTTCATGTTATAATTTTTTTTTCGAACGATAGTATTTTATTAGAATAACTCAAAAAGCGGAATTACAACTACAAACGTAGCCAATTTGACTAAATAAAAAAGCGGCGGGGAATGGCAATACCAATTCAGATCCATTTCACAAACTAAAAGCTTCACACCAAAAACTAGACCACTCCCACATTTGAAACTTGATCTTTTAATGGAGATCGTAAAATACTAAAAAACCGCAACACTACAACAAAACCGGCACGAGCAACTACCCAACATCTGCAGACAAACAAAATCGACCCCCGCCTACAGTTTCGCCCTTCAACCATTGAAAACAAAAAAAGAAATAAAAATACACAACATATAGCTAAAAACCGAGAAAAAACTAAAATAAAGGAGAAAAATGCCTCTCCCTCTCCCAAATCTCTTGTCACCCCATCGTCTACTCACTCAAACACCTCCGTGAAGCTCCAACCCGCTTTCACCCTAGACCAAAATTTCCGGCCACCTTTGTTCACTTGACTTTATACCATTGATTTCGGCTCCAGAGACTAGAGTTTTGTGTTGTTTTTAGTATTTTGAGTCGTTTTTGTTATATCTCATAGGTTATGTATTAATTTCTATTGTTTCGAGTCATTTGAGTGGCCAAGCCATGTTGAGGGCCAATTATATTGAGTCTAGAGTCATTTTCATGAGTCGTGTGTCAAAAGAAGCAAGAATGATCAAACAACGAAAGATTGATTTGAAGAAACGTCCAAATGCGTCTGGAATTTCTAAAGACCGGCAGGGTTTAGTATTTTGGTCATAACTCTCTCTACAAAATTGATATTGAGCCGATTCAAGTTGCTATGTAAAGCTAAGAGAGAGAGCTACAACTCTTATGAAGACACCCAAAGCAAATTCGGACGTTTGGATGGTGCTACAACGCGAAAAAGAGGCGCTGAGCGTACAATGGCGCCTGGCACTAAAAACGAGCGCCCGCGGCTTCGGGGAGTGTTCTACGGGCGCTGCAGCTCCTTCTCCTTGAGCGCTGCAGCGCTGGGGGTCAAAAATGGGCAGTGTGGGTTTGTGTTTTTTTTTTTCCATTTCGAAGCTATTGCAGCGCCCATGGGCGACAAAACAATGAAAGCCCGATTTTTGGATCTAAAAGGAGGTACTATAAATAGATACATGGGAGGCTTGATCTAGGGATGGAGGACACTTGGGGATGAAAACCAACACCACCAAGACACAAGGAAAGAGTTGGGGAAGAAGATTGAAGACATTTATCATCTAGAAATAGATAAGATTTTCTTTAATCTCTTTAATTCCTTCTTTGTTGTTTCTTGTATATCATTTGAGATGCATTCTCATTTGATTATGTGTATTTGTATTTTCATCATGAGGTAAACTTTATAATTCTAGAGGGATGATGTAATCTATGTTTGAACTTATGTTTTGATATTGTGGTTTGTCAATCTAGATTTCCCAATCTATTTGTGCTATTTGGATTTATTGCTTCTAAATTACTTGATCAATAATTTAGAGTGTTTGGTGTATTTGATTTGACACTTGGAGAGAGGTAGTTGAATACATGACCTTGAAATAGCATAACCTAGGATTTCATAGAATTGAGAGATTTGTGAATCCTTTGAAGTCATCAACCAAGATTCATAGTTTTTATTGAGATTTCAATTGGTGATTTTTATAGAGATATTGATTTCCCAATTATGATCTAAAATCATTTGGCACTCGGAGAGGAAATGATTATTGTAGAAATCTTGACTTATAAATTGGTAATTTGTGATTGATATACCATATTGATAATATAAGGAAAACTAGATTCATCACACCTCTAGAATTCATTCTCCCATAGATTTAGATGTTTATATTTTGATTAGTTATATCTAGTTATTTTTATTTATAAATTGCGACATCCATCTATTATTGATCTGTCAAATATAGCATAGGTAATTTATACTTGGTACTTATACACGCATTCCCCTGTGGATACGACAACCCTACTCATATCACTATATTAAAACTTGACAACCGTACACTTGCGGTTAGAAATTTATCTAACAAGTTTTTTGGCGCCGTTCTTGAAGGGAATGTGTTTTGTGTGATATCAAGGTTGATTGCCTAGTTGTAATTTGACTATTTTTTTTTTTTTTTTCTTTTCTTGTTTTAATTTTGTGTAATTTTTTTAGGCACATCGTTGGATGGAATTATAATGTATGCATATACGTGGCCAACCGATGATGCTTCGTGATTTTGGAAGTCAAAGTGTGAACCATTTTGTTCCTTATTATCCACCTCAAGAAAATGTATGGACCCAAAATATGGCAAATCATGAAACATTTCATCGCCCACAAGAACAATTGTCTAGCTTGGAAGAAATACTTTATCAATTTCTAGATGATTGTGAGGCAAGAAAGACGACAAGATGAGATAAAACGTCGGTCCGAGTTGGAAAAGAATCTTCCGAGTTTATCGAAGAGTGTAAGATAAGAAATCGAAAGTGATGATAGATTACTACAAACCGAGGCAAGCATTCAACAAATTGAGATTACATGTCAAACTATGTCAAAATTACTCCAACAAATGATTGACCAACTTAATAATGAAGAGTCGTCATCATTCTTGGGACTGGTGAAATAGAAAATCATGAACATGAATTGCCCATTATGAAAAAGCGGGCGTCCTTCAAAATTTGGAGGAGACTTTTGAAGAGTGCAATCCGATCTTACAAGAGGAGGAGCCACATCAAATTAACTCGGGAGTATCTCTATCTCTCACTCAATTGAAAATCCTCATATTGACAAAAATATGTGCACTCACAGATGTAAGCTACAATACAAATGTATCAAATTTTGAGAAGCATACACTTGAAGGAACAATGTTTGAAAATGGTGATCAATTCACATGTTCTCTGATTTCATGATATTTAATGTGAGTAAAGATAGAAATATCTTTACTATGATTGATAAACCATTTTTCATCATTAGGAACACATTTTTTGATTTCCAAAATACCATCAACATTGTGACCCTTAATCATCCACGTCTTACATACATTGAAGGATCGCATATACTATTGGAAAATACAAAGGCGTGGCATGATCGACACTTATTTTTGGATCCGGTTGAGTAAAACAAAAGTCCGGCTAAAGACTTTAAATTTAGCGCTTGGGAGGCAACCCAAGCTCATTTTACTTGCTTTCATAGTTTGATTAGTTAGAATGTTTGTGTTTTATTAGAAGTAGTCATGTTGCATCTCACCCCTATCCCTCTTGCATGCTCATTACGCGATTCTTGTGAAATTATGTGCAAAAGGTGCTTATTGTGATAGTATTTGGATGCATTGAAATTTTGGCATAATTTGATATATAATTGCATATACATCATTTACCTTGATTTATGCCCACCATGTGTTTGATAAAATGCCTCAATGAGAAATTTAACACTTTAGCATACCCTTCTTGGTTGATTGCTTGGAGGAGTTCACATGTCGATCACAATTATATAACATTGATGTAGCTCCCATGGTCTTCACATGATATTGTGGTACTTTACCCCATTGCTCGTTTCCACGTTTGGTTTTGTTTTGACAGGTTGGTATTGTGCCTCCTAAATCATAGAAAGGCAGGAAAAAGCCATCGACCCTATGGAGTGCTACCAATTGGCCCTGTTGCTTCTCTTTCACCCCACGATTCCGACGAGGAGTTGCACCACTTCCATTGAGGACAATGGTTATATTAAGTTTGGGGGAGTGGTAATACCTTTTTCAGTTTGTGAACCTACTTTCTCGTGTTTTTTTTTTTGTGTCTTGTATATTTGCTTTGAGTTGAGTTGAGTCGAGTCGAGTCATTTGTTGAACTATAGAACGCATGACTAAGTGAATTTGTCGAATATGAGTTAAACGGTCAAAAGAGCATGTGTTTGAGCGGTGATCTATGCTTCGTTCCATTAATTCCATCTACATGCATAATTTGGTTGATTTATTTGAAAATGATTTATGAAGTTGAGTGTTTCTTGTATGATCCCACCGGATGCTAGAACTTGTCGATCACTAGTCGAGGCGAAATCTAGGCGAAGTAATCATGAGGAAGTGATTTAGGCCATCTTTGAACAAGCTAGAGCCTAAAATGCCTACCTTTGTATTATATTTTCCCTAGTGTCCCCCTTTGAGCCTTATAAACCCGTTTCTTTGGCAACCAATCAAATACCCGAGCCTAAATGTGAAAATTCTAATTACCCATCACTCATAAACGCACGCACATAATATAGAAAAATGTTGAAGGTTGAGGAAGAGATGATGAGAAGGGTATGTATTTAATTGAATGAAGTTGCGAAAAAAAAAAAATATGAAACCCCATGTACGCAAAAGAATAAGTTTGGGGTTCAAAAAAAAAAAAGTGTGAAAAAAAAAAAAAAAAAATCAACGGATTGAAAGTTCATAAACATTGGGGATGCCAAAATAAAATAAAAGTGAAGGGTAGTGCTATTGATAATTCGAAGTGTTAATTGGGTATTTGGGTGATTTGAGCCATTTATTCCTATATTTTCCTACCTTACCCTAAGCCCACATTACAAGCTTTAAAAGTCCTATTGATCCTTGTGTTACATTAGCTTACATTAGTGGAGATTAATGTGAATGACAAGCTTATGGAATCCGGTAAGCATTTCATCCGGATGTTCAGAAAGTGGATCATTTTGATAACACTTGATTGCGTGAATCTATTTGAATAAGGTAAACGGAGTTGGCATGTACATTCCACAATTTTGATCACAATGTTAAAACGCATGTTTGATTGGTAGTGATACGAGTATTGAGACAAATGATTTTAGTCGTGAAGTTTTGCAGTTAGTCGGGTCGAATAAGTTTTCTATATTTTTGTGTCTTGGATACTTCGTATTCTTCAAGAGTTTGTAATTGCTTGAGGACAAGCAATATTCTAAGTTTGGGGGTATTTGTTCACTTGACTTTATACCATTGATTTCGGCTCCAGGACTAGAGTTTTGTGTTGTTTTTTAGTATTTTGAGTCGTTTTTGTTATATCTCATAGGTTATGTATTAATTTCTATTGTTTCGAGTCATTTGAGTGGCCAAGCCATGTTGAGGGCCAATTATATTGAGTCTAGAGTCATTTTCATGAGTCGTGTGTCAAAAGAAGCAAGAATGATCAAACAACGAAAGATTGATTTGAAGAAACGTCCAAATAAATCGAAATTTCTAAAGACTGGCAGGGTTTAGTATTTTGGTCATAACTCTCTACAAAATTGATATTGAGCCGATTCAAGTTGCTATGTAAAGCTAAGAGAGAGAGCTACAACTCTTATGAAGACACCCAAAGCAAATTCGGACGTTTGGATGGTGCTACAACGCGAAAAAGAGGCGCTGAAGCGTAACAACGGCGCCAGCGCCTCCGGGAGTGTTCTACAGGGCTGCAGCCCTCCTCGCGCTGCAGCGCCGGGGGTCAAATGGGCAGTGTGGGTTTGTGTTTTGGCGCTAAATATTTCATTTTCAGCGGCCACTGCAGCGCCATGGGCGGACAAAACAATGAAAGCCCGATTTTTGGATCTAAAAGGAGGGTACTATAAATAGATACATGGGAGGCTTGATCTAGGGATGGAGGACACTTGGGGATGAAAACCAACACCACCAAGACACAAGGAAAGAGTTGGGGAAGAAGATTGAAGACATTTATCATCTAGAAATAGATAAGATTCTTCTTTAATCTCTTTAATTCCTTCTTTGTTGTTTCTTGTATATCATTTGAGATGCATTCTCATTTGATTATGGGTATTTGTATTTTCATCATGAGCTAAACTTTATAATTCTAGAGGGATGATGTAATCTATGTTTGAACTTATGTTTTGATATTGTGGTTTGTCAATCTAGATTTCCCAATCTATTTGTGCTATTTGGATTTATTGCTTCTAAATTACTTGATCAATAATTTAGAGTGTTTGGTGTATTTGATTTGACACTTGAGAGAGGTAGTTGAATACATGACCTTGAAATAGCATAACCAGGATTTCATAGAATTGAGAGATTTGTGAATCCTTTGAAGTCATCAACCAAGATTCATAGTTTTTATTGAGATTTCAATTGGTGATTTTTATAGAGATATTGATTTCCCAATTATGATCTAAAATCATTTGGCACTCGGGAGAGGAAATGATTATTGTAGAAATCTTGACTTATAAATTGGTAATTTGTGATTGATATACCATATTGATAATATAAGGAAAACTAGATTCATCACACCTCTAGAATTCATTCTCCCATAGATTTAGATGTTTATATTTTGATTAGTCATATCTAGTTATTTTTATTTATAAATTGCGACATCCATCTATTATTGATCTGTCAAATATAGCATAGGTAATTTATACTTGGTACTTATACACGCATTCCTGTGGATACGACAACCCTACTCATATCACTATATTAAAACTTGACAACCGTACACTTTGCGGTTAGAAATTTATCTAACAACCTTCGAACTCCCAAGGGACCGCCATTGTTGGCCCTCCAATAGGAAGCATGGAGAGGGGGGGGAGGGGAGAGAGGGGGCGACTACGAGATGAGGGAGGGAAGGGAAGAGAAATTAGGGTTAGCGGTTTTTTTTTGGGTAGAGAGAAGAGAGAGAAAATTATATATATATATATATATATATATATGGAGAGAGAGAGAGAGAGAGAGAGAGAGAGAGAGAGAGAGAGATTTGATTTCTCATCCGCAGATCCACTGTTGTCAGTTCCTTCATGTTATAATGGCCTACAAAATATAGGCCTATCCCTCAAATTGTTTGCTAGGAATTGACATCTCTAATTGTTACTAGGCACAAATTCATTTTTTTAGTATAATTGAGGAAGTAGGGGAGGGAACGGGTAAATGACCTGGCATCATAAGTATTTACCATTGAAGTACAAGGTCAATCCCCACTAGACACAAATTCATCAACATTAAGATTAACTAATCCAAAATAATAATTGTATCATCAAATTGGATGCAATTTAAAGATCATATCTTATTTATTTATGTCATTTACTTAGCTTTGATCAACAAATATGTCAAAGAAAATATTTATTTTAAACCATTTATTGTATTACGATAACAACACCTGTGTGTTACACGGGATTTGTCAAAAAAATTAAAATCTTTGATTTTTGGATTATTTGTTCTATTTTATATTACAATAAATAGATAGAATCTTTGATTTAATAGGTTGTATAGATAGAATTTTTGAGTTTTGGAATATTTGTTATCTTTTAGATTATATTAGAAAAATATTTATAGGGTTGTCACATGGATAAATGTGAAACCACAATATGGAATTAAGAGAATAAGAATTTGACATATGTCTCAGAATGTGGGGTGATGAAATGTGCCATTTTTATTTATTTTTAGTTGATAGAGTTGATATGTTTTATTTTATAATCTACATTATAAATCTACGTTAAATGTATGTAGTCCACAAATAAAAAAGTGTACATTTAAATGCTCTCGCACCCTTATCATTTTGAATATTATGTTCCTAAATGTTAATTTTCAGAAAAATTGAAATGTTAGACTACACATAAAAGGGAAAATTAGAAAATTGGTCCTCTAAGTTGGCATGTTCGGACTTTTGGTCCTTTAAGTTGTTTATTTGAAAATTAGTCCTCTAAGTTATGAAATTTGATTTTGGGTCCTCTAAGTTATAAAATTTCAGAATTTTTGTCGATTTTGACCGAAATTTTTCAATCCGAAAATTATCGACTAGGATCTAAAAACGCGGCGTCGTATGAGCACAATTCTCTTTCAAGAGTATGCAAAACATCACCTTTCACGCGCGGCAACCATAAAATCATCTTCCCAGATTATCAATCGTCCAAAAGTCCGTACTTTGCGCTCGTTTTCCACACGCAAATGGACTTCTTGGACAATTGATAATCCGGGAAGATGATTTTATGGTTGTCGGGAAGTTGATGTTTTGCATACTCTTGAAAGAGCATTGTGCTCATCGACGCCGTTTTAGATCTTAGTCATTGAAATTCGTGGATTGAAAAAATTTCGGTCAAAATCGGACGAAATTTCGAAATTCTATAACTTATAGGACTAATTTTCAAACAGGCCAACTTAGAGGACCAAAAGTCAAATTTCATAACTTAGAGGACTAATTTTCAAAAAAGTCAAACTTAAAGGACCAAAAAAGTACAAGCAGTGCCAACTTAGAGGACCAAATTTCTAATTTTCCCCATATAAAACTAGGGAAGTTTTCAGGAGAATCTTTCTAAAAAGTATTTTCTTTTTTTTTAATTCTTATTACATGTGGGACCAAATGTATAATACGGCTAATTTATTTCAGTCCAAATTCTTATTTCAACTTGGTATCTAATTCCCATGCCATGTTGCTTATTCTGATGGTTTCAGAGAGGAGAATTAGGTAATTTAGGTAGTAGGGTTGGCACGGCACCTGAAAAGGCTTTTGTGTTTAAGTGCTACCTCTTATTAAAGAAAGAAAGAAAGAAAGAATTCAGGACATCAAATGTAAAAATTATTTTCTAGAAACTGATTTCTAGATGACTAATATTAATTTGTTAAATTTCTGAAAGGCGCCCAAAAGTTGTGTTTAATGTTTGGTACAAAAAATATTTTTTTTTACCAAAAGCGAAAGATTTTATTGCATAAGGAAACTCAAACAAATTTACAAATAATGTCCAGTAGCACAAAGCCACCTTGCAGGAAGAAGGCGGGGGGGAACTCAACATACTCAACAAAACAAAAATGAAACACCTCACAAGGAGGACTAGAGCACTCCCAAAAGGAGACTCAAACATCAAAACCCACACACACACAAAAATTCGGGCACGACCAACCACCACAAATTACAAAAAAAGGCACGACTTGCCTATGAGCTTCGCTTCTTCAACCGAAAAAAACGAAAAATAACAAAACCACAACAACAACAAAAAACCGACAACACAAAAATCTAATTTATCTAAAGGCAAGGCTCGAACAAAAGCATATCCCCTCTCGACCGACGCCATCGCGCCCACAACCACAACCACCATCGAGCCATGGTCTAACCACCGCCCTCCTCTTCGAGATTCTCCCAAAGCCCAAATGAATATAAACATCAAGAACCGGTCGGGTCTAGAAGAAAAAATCATGCGGGGCAAAAAAACTTGTGGCGACTAGGCGTTGTCGGCCGTGCGGCCGTCACCTGCAAGATGATCGTGGGGATGGGGGAGACTTTAGAAGATGCAAGGAGATAGAGTATTAATGGGGGTTTTGTGCTTTTTTTAGAGAGAGGCGAGAGAGACTTCGCAGTAGAGAGAGAAACGTAAAAATAAATCATCTGAATATTCAATAGTTGGTCAAAAAATAGTTATTACTCAACTAATGTTCAATTGAATTGTCCCCATTGACTGTTGTTTTACATTTTTATGATTTTTTTTGTGTATATTTTGTGTGATTATTTCCATGGTTGTGTGTGTTTTTGTGTCATTTGCAGTGTCATGTGTTACGTAAGGTATATTTTGGCTTTTTCTAGGTTTTGGTGAGAAAAATTATGCTTGAAACGGCGAAAACCAGCATGAGGACGGACGGTGGTAGGGCAATGGACAACGACACAACAAGCAAGTGCGCGGTCGCATGAGACAAAAAGAAAAAAGCCCGTCACCCTCGCCGAGGCTCACGAGAAACCGCGCGGTCGCCGCGAAGCGTTTTCGATTATTTTTCAAATTTTCTTTTTTTTTTTTTGGATTTTCCCACCTTGTATAGGATTCTAGCCTTATAAATACGACTTGTGAATCCATATTTTCATACACTTTTATTATTTAGCACTTCTAATCCTAGTTTTCTTTATTCTCTTTCACAACAGGTAAGATAATAGAGGAGATTCATGTCAAGTACCCAAGTTTTTCAATTCCAGGGTAAGATATCGAATTTCGAGGACGGAATTTTATTTAAGGAGAGTAGAATGTGATAACACAAAAAAATAAAAATAAATAAGGGTTAATTTAGGAGTTATTTTAGGGGTTAGTTTATGGGTTAATTTAGGGGTTGTGTTAGGGGTTAATTTAGAATTTAAAAAATATATAGAAATAAATGAGGGTGGGCGATAGTGGCGGAATTGTTCCACGACTCGTGCATTGTTTTTATTGTCCACGTTGTTTCGCACACCTCCGAGGAACTCGGCAATTATATCTCCGAGTAGCTTGATGGTTTGATTTCATGTGTTAGTGGAGTTCTCACCGTTGACTTGATTTCCACGACGAGGAGCCATATTCCTAAGGTCATACATAATGTATATTATTATTTATCCCAATTTATTAATGGATTTTGCATGAAATATCTAACTTAAAATATAAATACCAAAATATAATGGTCAAATAAATTAGTATCAATTAAAGGACAACTAAAATTTATATATAATAAGGATTTATTTATCAATTATTGTAATACATAGACCCATCTATCTATATCTTGATCCATGTCTTCATCTTCCTACGGATCTTCTTATGGATCTTCTTTCGAGGTTTTCTTAGGTTCCTCATCTTCCTCGTCATAGCCTCATTGTTCAAAAACTCAATCCATTTATCGTATAACCTAGCGGTGAATGTCCCGTAGTTAATTTTGGATGGCGGTCGTCATGCCCGTCATACTCAATAATGAGGCATAAAGCTTTTCAGCCTTGGCGTTCCAAAATGAGGGTAAGCTATCAATCACTCTACGGGAGGCGCATTCGTTTGGAGCCCCGATGACATTCCTCACATTGTACCACAACTGGTGAATTTTAACTATATATTCTCCAATGATATCCCCTTCCTCAATTTGATAGTTGAAATAATGATTGAGGTTAATGGGATGGTTCGGATCCCGATTATTATTATTATTATTATTATTATTATTATTATTCTTTTTGCGTGTGGCGAAAAGTGCGAGTTCCGCCATCTATATATATGTCCATTTGCAACCATAAGTCTATTTTTACCTTCTTTTTTTGAATGAATACAAGATTTCTATTCTTCTAACATTTAAACTTGTATTATATATCTAAAGCGAGAATATAGTAACATGAAATTATAATAAAATACATCATGATATAAATGAGCATATTGATACAATTGTATAATGCAACTTGCATTAATAATTCTCATACCTTGAGGAGACCGACAAGATATGATGGAGGTGTATGTTATTACATCATTTTATTTTACACAAAGTTTGAGTTTTATTTTTTATTAAAAAAACTATACATTTTAATTATTAATAATGTTTTTAACAAGCCTACAAAAACGTGGACTGCTCCGATACCACTTGTAACGACTCAATTTTATCAAATTAAAGTACTCTAAATATATTATGAAGAAAACACAAAGTTATAACTTAAAGTGATCCCAATAATTATCAAAAAGTTGATTTAGAATTTTTAATTCTTAAGGGGAAAAACAATAATAATAATAATATTACATCTTCCAAATTAAATATCCAACAATTATTCCAAGCATAAACCGGAAAAATTAAAGACATAAATTCAAAATTTAGTCCGATCATAATTATTTTAAAATATAAATATATCATGATTTACTCCACCATCCACAACATCATATCTTCATAGGATTTCTCAACCCGAAAGTCATGATAATAATAGGGGTGATCTTCATCTCGCTTTCGGTAGGGATATATCTCATCAATATTTAATATAACATGAAAAGTATTCACATAATTACGACAATAAATTCATTAATTTCCTCTTTTTTTCTCTCGACCGCCGATTCTGCATATAGCATTGCGGGTTCACAACGAAGATACTTTTGATCTCGGACCCTTTTCATAGCCCCTAGCTTATATGAATTTATTTTCTCTTGACATATATTGCAATCAATGAAGTATAATCATGGAACATTAAATAAAGACAAATAATATAGAAATCCCTACCTTAATAATCGTAGATACTCGATGTAAAAAATTGAACGATAAAGGTCATAGTCCTTGATCCCCTCGCTTTCTATTGTAGAGAATTTAGAAAGTTGTGAAAATATATGTGGGTTAACCATGTATTTATAGGCTAATTTTTATTTTTTTCTATTTTTTTTAAATTCTAAATTAACCCCTAAACTAACCCCTAAACTAACCCCTAAAATATCTCCTAAATTAACCCTTATTTAATTTTTTTACATTATCACGAGATATTATTGCATATAATGTTTTTATTACCTTTTCCCCTTCAATTGAATTGATGAATTAATCTACAAGCACGAACTAAATTCCTTATTCTAGGATTATGATGAATTGATTGAACGAACAAGCATGGATATTGATTTATTGATTATTCTTTGCCCAATTGAATTATTTTATCTTATACTTAATTGTTTGATCAACTTTTGATTATCTTGAGGAATAATTAAGATTGAGAGATGATATAATCCACTAACTAAATTCAATTAGGAGGTTAGATATGAATCAACAATGCATTATCTAACTTGGTTAATAAATTGGGTGAATTATATCTATCTAGACTTAATATGTGAATACGAGAGTTATCGAGTTCTAGGCTTAGTTTATATACGTTTTCTTAATTATTAATCACATGATCAATTGATTGGATTCGCTTGTGAGTTTGATGATATGATTCAAATCCTAGACACTTTTTCCATATATTTTCAAAAATATTTAATTGTGTTCGGTTTTAATTGGCCCTTACTTTTTTTTTAGATAATTAAAATCACAAATTTGGTTAGGGTGTTTAGATTTAAATTATGTCTTTTGTGATACACAATAATTATTTGTTGGCTAAGTCTTCTTGAGAGATGACTTGTGGTTAACTTGCCATTTCTACGATTGATCTTGTACTATTGCGAGTATCGCTAGATTAGTTTAGGGGTTTAGAGTTGAACAAGCTGCGTATAACTATTTTAAAATTGTTATTGCATATCAAGTGTATGTATTTAATCATAAAATTAATAACAATATTGTAATGAAGATGGAATAGCAATTATAATTTAAAAAAAAATCAAATTATTGCATATTATAGGATGAAGACAGTCTTAACTCTTAATCAAAGACGTCCGGCTTGGCGCAAGTTTACAAGCTCAATCGATTTGATGGGTTGATGAGTAATTTGATCAAATTGAGCCGTGTGTCATTTTTAGTTTCCAATCAACATATCTTACTAAACCTTTCTCTACAAGGGTAAAGAATCTGGGCTGTAAAGAAATACTAGAGAGTTGATGTTGAAACCGGTGTTGCACGTCACATCAACATCACATACATTCATCCTTTGGGAGAATGATGTGAGTTTTGGGGAAGAGAGTGAGCAGTTGCTTGAAGTATTGTTTACAACAGATTACATAAGAGAAGAAGGGATGCCTTAAGCAATGGCAAAATTAAAAAAATACAGAACTAGAAATAACAGAGCTAACTATTACAATTTGTTGATTGCAACTTCAGAAATAGAATAGCCGAATGGAGACTGGGTCTCAGTCAAGATAATTACATCCCGGCTACCCTAGGGTGAGGGTTGGATAGGATAGGACTAACGAAGAAGCTTTGGGGGAGAAAAAGAGAAGAAGTTAGGCAAAAAATTAAAAATATATGTCACTGAATTATAAGCTATTAGTTTAGCCAGAATAATAATTCCATTATTATTAATTAAAGAATTATATGAGTTTTCATATTAAATTTATAGTGTAAAAAATAATTATTAAAAGCAAAAAATAAAAATTACTTAACATGTGTTGACTTCAGTTTTCACACGTGGACAAAGAAATATTAGGAAATTAATCTTACTTATAATTGATTTTTTTTTTTTGTTGTGTATGGAAGTTACTGTATTTGGTACTTTATTTAGTATCTTGATGTATATTTTATCATTGTCAATATATAGATTGTTGGGATACAACAAAAAATCAAAGGGATATAGCCGGGGAAATTCACTAACAACATCTAACCAAAAAAAAAAGTCGAAGCAAGTGAACTTCGTAGGTTTAAAAAGTACGAGGAATTTTCAGGCTTTGTTTTTATAATTAATCTTACACGTATTTTTTTTTAAAATTGATTTTTCTTTTCATTTGACCTATCATTTTCTGTGCCCCACCAAATCTTTAAACAAAGCGGCATGCCATGCCCCCTACCAATGGATAGTACAACTAAGCCCAAGTTGCTATGGCATTTATAGATAAAAATAGGGAAATTAACTTTAGCTTAAGGTTTCGTATTGTGACATTATTGACTAGTATAGCTTAGTAATGATGGCTAGAGCATACTAGTAAATCAAAATTGGTCAATTATCATTAAAAGAACTTAAATATTAAAGTCAAAATAACATCAATTCTATAACTTTTAAATAGTTTGGCACAAATATATACCTAGAGGGGCCAGAAGAATGTGATTAATATTTGATATATATATATATATATTTTCTCAAATTTCGTTGTAATCTCAATTCTTGAACTTTTAAATTAATTCGCACAACCACTTGTCCTACAAGGATGGTGATTGATTTAATACATGATTAACAAATACTAATTAGTCAAACTTTCTCATCCAAGTCATTTAGTTTCATGCCTCCGATATTTTTTACTTTTACCTAACAATTAGGTGCTATGTTAATTTAAATTTGAAAATTTCCAAAATTTGCAAAATATTCAGACTCATTTTCACGCCCATTAAATTCTTAATTAATCTTAAGAACACAAGAATTATATAGCGGTCTCTCATGACTCTTAGCAATCATATTTCCTTCGCGTTCTTTTTTGACTCGAATAATTGAGCTTATCCAAACTATGTGATTTTATTAGGGGCATTGTAAATACTCACATTTTTAAGTCAATGTCGTATTTTATCTTTACGATATAATTTTACCTAAATTTATCTAGCTCTTTTTTTACACAACAATACACTCAAACCAAAAATTTCCAAACCTTTACGATTTGTTTCAACATTGTTTTAACATGTTTCAACAACCAAAAAATAATATAGAAACACCATATGAGCAAAAAAAGTTAAAAATAGGTAAAAATTATATTTAAACATCAAAAACTTCATGGAAACAACAAAAAACATCGGAACAACATTAAAAAGGATATGGAAACAACCCAAAAACAATGTAAAAAATATTTAAAACACCACATGAATAAAAAGAGCTCAAAATAGGTAAAAATTGTATTTACCCATTGAATACTACATAAAAACAACAACAAAAATTATTAGAACAACATTAAAAATATTATAGAACAACACCGAAATAATAGGAACAATCTAAAAAATAATATATGAATAAAAAACAACATAAAAATAGGTTAAAGTTGTTTTGAAACATCGAACAACAAAGAAACAACATAGAAACAACAAATAAACAAATTTAAACAATATCGAAACAACTTATATAACATGTAAACCAAGGTTGCGAGAAATCACTAGGCGCTAGTCGGGCGCCCGGCCGGCGCCTAGGCGGCGCTAGAAACACCAAGTTTTTCTTTTTTTCATTTTTGTATTTTTGCCGATTTTTGCCGATTTATTCGACTAGACCGCCTAGGCGATTTTTGCCCGATTTTTCCCCATTTTTTGGCCGACTAGGCCCGCCTAAGGCCATTTTTGCCCTGACCGATTTTTTTTTTTTTGCCGATTTTGGGAAAATTGGATCGGCCAAGGCGGCCAGCGGCCGCCTAGGCCGATTTTTACAACACTGTGTAAAATAATGCAGGAACAAAAAAAACGAAAAAAAATCAAATAATATGCAGGAGCATAAAAAAAATTAAGGTACAAAAGTAAAAAAATAGGTACAAAAGTAATAGAAGCGTATTATGTGGTATGGGGACAAAAAATCAGTGTATTCCATGTAATTTCCCCTTTTATTAGGGGTGTCAATTCAGATCCGCCACGCAAACCCAACACGAACCTAACACAATATTAATGAGTATGTGTTCAGGCTTCATGGGTCTGGGTCGAAATTGAGTCGAACCCGAATAACCTGCTAATTAAACAGATCAGGTCCGGGTCAACTTACTATGTCCCATTTAACTCGTCTAATCCGTTTGTAAATTTAAAAAAATAAATAATTAATTAATTAATGTAAGAAAAATATAAAAAACATGACATTTCCTTAAAACTTAAATGTCAAAACCTCCTTAATATGTATGTTGTTATTATTTTGCATGTATTTTTTTTGTATGTTGTCCTCAAAATATGATTAGTATGTTATGTTATTTATTATTTTTTTTTTGTATGTTTTGAATTGTGATATTTTTTATTGATTGAATAGCGTGTCATAATGATTGATTTTTTAAAAAAAATTAATTATTCAATTGAAAATATTAAATGTATATAAAACTAATTTTATTAGACGGGTTAAATGGGTTGGGTCCGGGTTACCTGTGAAATAAATAGGCCGGGTCCGGGTTCAAGATTCTGACACGAATAATTAAATAGGTCGAGTTCGGGTTAACTTATTCTGACACGCGAACCACAAACCCGTACCCGCGAACCCACGAACCCAAACCATTAACACCCCTAGATTTTATTACATTTGCTCAGGGGTGGAGCAAGAGAATTATTATTGGGGATTAATTAATTTTGAGGAGCTGAATCAATATCAATATAAAGTAAATATTCTAGTAATAAAAAATAATATTTAAAAATAATATATATATATATATATAAATAATAAAGTTTTGAAAATTTTGGAAGGGGCTTTAGTAGTATTATTAATTTCATACTTATTAAGTGATTCTTAATTGTTTGGTTACTTCTATCCGAATGTATTGCAAATGAAAATGGAAATATTAGTTATTTATTATAGTTTCCAATTTTCATATAGACCAAATATTTTATAAGAAAAAATACTAGTTATTTCGCTTAGGAACTGAAAAGGTATCATCAATCCTAGTTGTTAAAATCAAATTAATTACTCAAAACAAGAGCCCCCATCGTTTTTTCCCTTATCACGTGAATGTGGGAAAATATCTATTTCTTTGCTTTTTTACTTAATTTGTTTTTATATTTTCTCCCTCTTATGAGAGTAACTTCCTTCCTTTTGTAGATATAGGTTTCTTGCCTCTTTGTACGTGAAAGTTTTCTTCTCCGCTCTCTCATGAGAGTAATTTCATCCAATCATATAAAGATTATTTGAATTTATTCAGACGAATTTGAATATTCCTCGTCATATGCAAATTTGTGGAGAATTTGAATTCTTGGTCATTCTCTTCTATATTGGTCGTGCAAACGATTACTCCATAGAGATTTGTTATCATTTCGATCGGATCTTAGACTTTCAATGTTATACATGTCTTCATCGTATTTTTATGTTTGTTTGAGATAATGTTTTTATTTTGAAGAAGATAAGTATATTATATACCGTGTTGCAATTTTTGCGTCTTATAGAATACAATTTCATATTTGTCAAAAAAAGAAATCAAACTTAGTTAACCAAATTATCTATCCATAATAGTCTTGGTTTTGGAATTTAGACTTAAAAAGGCAATTATTAAAGCAAGCTTAAAGGATAAGGTGGTTAATAGGCCTCAAGAGGGTGAAGTTAGGTCTTCTCTCTATACTTTTCTCTCCTCCTTCTCTCTACCCCCAAAAGAAAAAAAAAACCCTAATCTTCTTCTCCTCCCCTCCCTCCCCCTCCCTATAGCCGCCCCCCCTCCCTCCTTACCCCTCCCCCTCCCCTCCCACTCCCACTCCATGTCTTTTATTGGAGGGCCAACAATGGCGGTTCTTTGGGTGTCCGAAGGTAGCCGAAAGTTTTGGTCCAGGGTGAAAACAGTCGGATCTTTATGGAGGTGTCTCGGAGCCGGAGAAGACGATGAGTGCGATGATAGATTTGGGAGAGAGAGAGGCATCTTTCTTTTTTTTTGTGTTTTTCTCATTTTTTAGCTATAGATTGTTGTAGTTTTCTTATTTTGTTTGTATTTTCTTTCCCGGTTGATTTGCGAAACTCGTAGGCGGATCGATTTTTTTCGTTCACGGTATGTAGTGGTTGCTCGTGCCCGATTTCTGTTTTTTTTTTTGTGTGTTTCTGAGTCTCCTTTAAGGAGTGTTGAAGTCTCCCGGCGTAGAGTGATTTAGTTTGGGGTGAGTAGTTTTTTAGTCCATGTGAATCCGAATTGGTCTTACCAATTCCTCGCTTGGCTCTTAGTTAGTCTTGTCGGCTCTTAGCCCGTTGGCTACGATTGTAGTTGTAATTTTAATTTTTGAGTTGTTATAATAAAATACTATCGTTCGACAAAAAAATAATAATAAAGGATAAGGTGGTTTTCGCAATACTTTATTTCATAATCTATATTTTAATTCCACATCAACTGGAAAGGTTTATTAAACGTTTTGAACTTGCATTTTAAGGTCAAAAAGGATATGTTTGATCTCCAAGTCACATACCTGCAGGGGAAATATCATCTCTATCAATTCATAAAAGGAGAATTTTGTTCCTTCAAAAAATAAAAGGAGAATTTTGTCTAATGTTTTAAAAGTATGAGGAATTCTCATTTGTCTTAGAATTAATCTTACACACAGATTTTTTTTTTTGGAAAAAATGTTTGATTTTTTGTTTTGTTTAATTTGACCTGTCATTTTCTTTCCCTACCAAAAACTGTAGCCGATTTCTCATTTTTCATCTTCTTCCTCTCTTTAATTTCTTCCCTAGCTCATCTTCTTCCATGAAGGATGAGGGAAGTGATTTTAAATGTTTCTAGTCTCATTTTATGTATAAATTTGTCTCAATATGTGGCATTAGTTTGTCCCATAGATGACTTTTGTTTTAGTTAAAATTTGTCCTAATGCGTAGGTTTTTATTCAGAAGATTTAGATGAGTCATATCTGATGATTAGATTCTGAAGCAAATTTCATTGAGTACGTATTTTGTCGAACATATTAGTTGCGGTTTTCTAATTTTATGGATCAATTATATCTATCTAGGTTTATTTTTCTAGATCTGTATATGTTTATAATTCGTACGTAGACGTTGCAACTTTTTCTTGCTCTATAGTATAATCAGTTTTAAGTTTTTCTAATAAATCAATTCAAGTTTTGGTGTTAAAAAAATCTTCAAACAAGGGAGGACGCCCCTACAAATTGATAGTACAACTAAGCCCAAGTTGCAATTGCATTTAGCTTAAGGTTTCGCTTTGTGGCAATTATGGGCTAGCGGCTTAGTAATGATGGCTAGAGCATACTAGTTACGAAAATCGGTAAATTATTCTTAAAAGAACTTAAAGATTAAAGTCAAACTAACCTCAAGTCTATAACATTAAAAAATTTTTGAGGAAGAGTCTATAACATCAAATTAGTTTGGCACTTGTGAATTGATATTTGCATGATATAGAATTTTTTTCTCAAACTTGAGTAATCTCAATTCTTGAACTTTTAAAGTAATTTGGCACAAATACTTTCCCTACAAAGATTGTGATTGATTTAATATATTAACGAATATGTACACAAACTTTATCATCCAAGTTGATTGAGTTTCATACCTCCTATATATTTAATATTTACCTAACAACTAGGTTCTATATTAAAAATTGAAAATTCCCCCAAAATTGCAAAATATAAATTCAGAACTCTTTTCCTACGCCCATTATATCCTTAATCTATATCTATATATATAGAGAGAGAGAGATTGGATTAAATGAGACCAAATAATTAGAGTGAGGCAGTGTGGACTAATCCCGACCACAAATCGTAATTTTAGATGGTTGGAATTTATCCAAATTAATAATCATTTTTTATTTATTTTAAACACGAAAAAGGGCAATTGACATTGTAATTACACAATTGCATATTATCATTTAATTTTGGTAACATATTGAGCGGTTTGCCAGGCGTCGGCGTAACCATCCGTCCAACAAATTGTTTCCCGTCCATTCTAATTGTTTTATGGAAAAACAAAACTACCATCCGTAAGTGTTCTTATTTTCTTCTATATTTTTATCTCTTCTTAAATCAAACCAATAATTTTGTATTATTTGGAGCAATTTCTACAATTTTGGAACGCACTCTCCCCAAATTCTTGAATTTTCATTTTAATTAAGCCACCTTTCAATTTCAAAGTGCCTTAAAATTTTGGTCACCACGGCGCTTAGCAAGTTCAGACTCTCCCGACCACCATGTCGCTCATGTCGTCGCTCGCCGATTTCATTTCATGGGAGATGAGCTCCAAGTAGTCGACGTTCGAGCTCTTTGAGTGTTGGCAATCAGTGCAAATTCCTTGATTCGAATCGATGCGATGGAGGGCGATTTGGTGAGGAGAGCTCTGGCGGCGTTGATTTATTTGTCTTCGCACAAGTTTTTTTCATTTTTTTATTTGGTTCGAATCGAACGGTGGAGAGCGATTTGGTGAGGAGAGCTACGGCAATTTGGTTTGAATTTTTTTTTTTCATTTTTTATTGATGTGAGCATGATAAATAGCGAGATATTTTTGACAAAAAAATTGTGTAATTACGAGGAGGGTTGGTGAAGAAGGCGATCTTGACGTGGAGAAAACTTGGGCCTACTAGGAGGCAAAGTGAGGATTATTGTACACTTAGATGTTTTTCAATGTATATTTAGATGTGTTTCTTTGTATAAATAGTTAATTTTTAATATATATATTTATGTTGTTGTATACTTATTTTTTGTTGTATACTTATATGTGTTTTGTTGTATATTTATATTTTTGTTTGACAATTGTAATATGCAAAGTAAAATTATGTTAAACATATAACAAAAATAGTGTTAAGTATACATCAAATATATGCTAAATATACAACACAATAATGAGCGTGATTTTTTCTCTCTCTAATTGATTTACTTAATTCACGGTCCCCACATGTTAATGAACGTGATTCTCTCTCTCTATATATAATTGATTCATTCATTCATTCCCCACATATTTTTGTTTGACCATTTTAATATCTTTGAAGCACATTCTAGCTAATTGAATTTTAATACGAAAATAAGTAATTATAATAGAAATACATTAAAGATTTCTTAAAAATACGAGAATAATAAAAACTTTACTTAGTTTCAAAGTTTGCGCGGAAATAAAAACTAATAATTGAAACAATTATAAATCCGAAACATCCATAATGAAGTGAAAATGACATTCAACATCCCAATAGAAATTAAAATTCAAACTTTTTTTTTTATTTTGAAAACTTGAAAGACATGAAAATCATGAAAGTCGTGGGTTCGCGAGTCATCTGTGACTGCGCCATCTCCTTCCTCATCGGGGTTCTCATCTCGAAAATATTAAACATTCGTGGAATGAGCTTTAAAGAATTCAACAAGTAATCTCATGCATGAATGCGTGTCTAATGCAATATTATAACATTTACTTCAAAACTTTTCATTTTCTTTACTTAAAACTTTCTTTAAGACGCGAGCTCACTTGGTGATACATTGTTCTATTCAGGGTCGCAGTGGGCCTTGTTATTTGGAACCCGATTAACATTTTGCCCGAAGGCTCATTTCTTTTAACATTAACATTAGCCGCAAGCGGCACATTGTCGGAACGTCGGTCCACCGCGCCCATTTCCCACTCACTCAAAGATCATAGAACAATGTACACCCATTTCTTTGAAAAACATATTATTAATTCTAAACCTAAAACTTGACTTTACTTAGTCTTTGAATGCTTGTGAAATGCTATGAACATATATTTACATGAACCTAAGTGATGCAACTTTCATTGAATGCGAGAATAAATATAAGCGCATAACATAATAATTAAATCACATTAGTGAAATAATTTTGAGAACAAAACACTACATTCAATCGATTAGGGAAAACCATACGTCCAATTAATTAGGAATAACTCTATATTGATAAGTTAAGAAAAATTATATATCCAATTAATTAGGGAGAACCCTATATTTAATTAATTAAGGAAAACCCCACATACCCCCTTAATTAAACCTATTCGAACAATAACTCAATATTACTCAATAAAGTTACTATGGAATATTAACTGCTATGATATGAAATTAAACTAATTTTCTTTTTTTTTCTATTAAATTGTTAGTTGAATTGGTTGATCCAGTAAAACCACGGGTAATATATATATATATATATATATATATATACACAAAAAATATAACTTGAATGTGATGTACACTTAAATCTTAAAATCTAATCTGATTCATGTTTAATTAATGTCCTGAATTGAAAATTAATATAACTCATTCAATTAATACTCATTTAGTATTCCAAAGTGTATATATATAATCAACAGAGCATTATTAATGAGTTGAGACTTTGATTCCTATCCACCAAAATAGATTTAAATAATTAAATGATGATTGGTTAAGTAACATCAATACCCAAACATGTTATTTCCATTGTCCAGTATTGTTGTTCGAATAAGGATGTATATATATATATATATATATATATATATAAACAAATTCAGAAGCATTGAAAAACCAAATATTCACAAAGCGATGACAATAAATCTCATGAAACACGTACGGATTTTTAAAAAATTACATAAATTCCTATACATATTAGGCTATAGGCCTTTTAATTCAACCATAACAATCCAAATTCTAATTCTACATGAAACTAAAGAGATTACTTGCCTGGTTCGTCGAATCAACTATGATAAAAATCACTCTGGCTTCTACCCCGAAGAATCTATACATAAATTATTATATAATAGTATTAGTAAAAATTAACCAAATTCAAGTATGAAACTAAAATCAAGAAAATACGAAACATTCAAACTTCTCGGATAATTGTACATAAATCGAATTTATTTCTTGTATTTCCTTGATTCTCTCTCTTTTTTTTCCTTCTTCTTTCTTTCTCCTTATTTCTTCTCTTCTTTTCTATTTCTCCTTCACTCCTCCGATTCTTCCTCCCAACTAATCATCCTTATCATCTTTTATTTCTTCCTTTTTATTATTTTATTTTTCCATTATCCTCTCTAAAATTCGATATGCCAAACTACCTATCCTTTCTAAAATTTCAAACGGTCCAATATAGCGAGGACTTAACTTCCCTTTCTTTCCAAATCTCATAACACTTTTCATTGGTGCCACTTTAAGAAAAATCATATCTCAAAGACAAAATTCTAACGGCTTTCTTCTCTTATCGGCATAGCTCTTTTGACGGCTCACGGCGCTTTTCATTCTTTGTCGGATTTTCTCAACTACTTGTTGTCTGTTGGACCAACTCAGTCCTATTAGTTTTCTCTCACCGACTTCATCCCAATGCACTTTGGTGATCGACACTTTCTTCCGTACAAAGCCTCATAAGGAGCCACCCCAATAGAACTCACGATAGCTATTGTTGTACGAAAATTCCACTAGCGGTAAAAATTTATCCCAAGTCCCACTAAAATCTATTACACATGCTCGGAGCATATCCTCAGTGTCGAATCGTTCTCTCCGATTGTCCATCGGTTTGCGGATGGAAAGGCACATTACTAAAACTCAATCGAGTACACATAGCTCGGTGTAGGCTTTTCCAAAAAGCAGAGGTAAACTTAGGGTCCCTATCTGACACAATGGATAATGGTACTCCATGCAATCGAACTATCTCAGTTATATATAGTTCTGCATATTTCTCCATGTTGTACGTCCTTTTCACTGGTAGAAAATGCGCAGATTTGGTAAGACGGTCAACTATAACCCAGATGTAGTCGAACCCCATTCTCGTCTTCGGTAGTCCCATAACAAAATCCATACAATATCGTTCCCACTTCCATTCGGGAATCATAAGTGGTTGCAAAAGACTGAAGGTCTTTGATGTTCAAACTTGACTTGTTGTGTGTAAAGACACCTCGGACATATAATGCCACATCCTTTTTCATGCCAACCCATGAAAAATGTTTCCGAGGTCATGTTTCATCTTCGTACTTCCGGGTGAATGGAGTAAGGAGAGTTGTGAGCTTCTTTCATAATCTCTAGCTTCAAGTCCTCATGGTTGGGAACTACAAGTCTATTACCCAAACGTAAAGTTCCATCTATTGAGATCACATAATCCTGTCGTTTTCCTTCAATGACCCTCACGAACGAATCTTGTTTAACTTTGGGTCATCTAGTTGTGCAGTTTTTATCCTTTCCAGAATTGACGGTTGTAAAGTCAAGGTAGCCAAATAACTCATCTTTTCTCGGGAAATAATTTCCAACTCTAGGTTTTGTATGTCCTTTAACAACGTCTTCTGAACCACATGCAAAGTAGAAATAGATCCTTGACCTTTACGACTCAAAGCGCCTGCTACCACATTGGCCTTACCGGATGATAATTGATAACACAATCATAGTCCTTCACTAGTTTGAGCCATCTGCGTTGTCTCATGTTAAGTTCTTTTCGAGTGAAGAAATATTTTAAACTTTTATGATCGGTAAAAATTTCACACCTAGACCCGTATAAGTAGTGTCGCCATATTTTTAATGCAAACACCACATTTTGCTAATTCAGTTGTGAGTTGGATAGCTTTTCTCATAATCCTTTAGTTGTCTAGAAGCGTAGACAATTACTTTCCCATGTTGCATAAGAACACAACCTAAACCTTTCAACAATGCATCATTTGTAGATAATAAAACCATCAATCCCATTTGGCGGTGTAAGCTAAGAGTCGAGTCGTCAATCTTTCTTTCAACTCGTGAAGCTCTTTTCACACTTATCATCCCATTGAAACTTAATGTTCTTCCTCGTTAGTTGAGTTAGTGGAGCGAGAGATCTTAGAGAAACCTCGACGAATCTTCGTAGTAGCTGGCTAACCCAAGGAAAGCTGCGGATCTCTCCTGCGTTCTTTGGTGTAGGCCAATTTTTCACCACTTCAACCTTGCTAGGATCTACAGAAATCCTCTCGAGAAACAATATTTCCTAAGAAAGGAACATTGTCTAACCGAACTCGCATTTCTTGAATTTTGCAAATAGCTTTTTCTCTCGGAGTCTCTGCAATACTAGTCTTAAGTGTTGTTCGTGCTCATCCTTCGACCGAGAATATATAAGAATATTGTCAATAAAGATTATGACGAATTTATCAAGATAATCGAGAAAAGACTCGATTCATTAAGTCCATGAATGCGGTGGGGCATTAGTCAAACCAAAAGGCATGACAAGAAATTCATAGTGACCATAGCGAGAACGAAATGCGGTTTTTGGGATGTCTTCTTCTCAAATGCGCAATTGATGATAGCACGATCTCAAATCGATCTTAGAAAAATATCCAAGACACCTCGAAGTTGGTCAAATAATTCCTCAATTCTTGGAAGAGGGTATTTGTTCTTGATGGTCACCTTATTAAGTTTACGATAATCAATACATAATCTCATCGTCCCATCCTTTTTTTGACAAATAAGATGGTGCACCCCAAGGTGAGAAGCTCGGTCTAATGAATCCTTCATCGAGCAAATCTTGTAGTTGTTCCTTGAGTTCTTTCAGTTCGGCAGGAGCCATTTGATATGGTGCCTTGGATATTGGAGTCGTTCCAGGCACTAACTCTATGACAAATTCTACCTCTCTTTCTGGTGGAACGCCATGAAGATCCTCGAAATACATCGGGATATTCACAAACAATAGAAATTTGATCAATAGAGGAACAATCCTTTGAAACTTTAGTTATTGAGGCTAGATAGCTTCACAACCTTTGTTCAGAGTTTACGAGCCTTCATTTGAGATGATAGAGTTAACGAGGTTTTGATGAGACTCCTGAAAGAATAATTGGGAGTCCTGAAAAGAATAAAAGACTACCCTTCGAGCTCGACAATCGATTGTTGCGTGATGTTTGGACAACCAATCCATTCCTAGAATGACATCGAAGTCATGAATATTCAACCCAATAAGATAAGCAGATAACTCTCTCCCATCAATGGAAATTGGGCAATTAGCGTAAACTAAATTTGAGTTCATGATATCCCCCCGATGGAGTTGATATCTTGAAAAGAGTGTCCAACGAAGTAGCATAATCGGACAGGTTCATTGCAAATTTGGAGTTCACGAAGGAGTGCGAAGCACAGAATCAATTAACACATAAGCGGGTATACCACAAACATTCATATATCCTACAAAATAATTACATATTTAAAACATGCATGAACATAATGATATGAAATTCGAGAGAGAGAAATGCAAGAATTAATTTGTTACTGTCACCACGCCTCATTGCTTCCGCTTCCTCGCTTTGTGTCATTGTGAACACTTTAGCCGAGTGGGCTTCTTCCTCTCTGGGCAGTTTAAAGCTATGTGTCCAGGCTTCTTACAATTAAAACAAACTCCTGTACCCAACAAACAATCTCCCCGATGTGCCTTGCCGCATTTAGTGCAAATAGTTGTCAGTTGTTTATTATGTGAGGCACCCTGTGGAACTTGTACTTGCTTTCTTTTCTGACCATTATTATTCCAAACATTTGGGTTCTCTCTTTTGAGCTTTTGTCCTCCTTGTTGGATCCGCATCTCTTCTCGATTCACAGATTGAGCCCTTTCCACCAACATAGCTTTGTTGATAACTTCGCGATAAGTAGTAAGCTCAAAAGGAGTCACTGCAAGCTTGATTTGGGATCAGAGTCTTCTTCAAATCGTCTGGCTCTTTGTTCCTCAGTAGCAACCAAGTCAGGAGCAAATTTGGACAATTTGGCGAATTCTCGCTTCATATTCGCCACCGTACGGTTCCTCTGTTCCAATCTGTATAAATTCTCTTTCCTTACGTTGGAGAACACTCGGAAAGTACTTATCATAAAAGACTTACGTGAACCTTTTCCAAGTAAAGGGGTACCGTCGCCTCGATCTAACGTTGCACCATCCTCCACCAATCATATGCATCGCCTCGCAGATACAAATGTTGCATAGTTAACACGTTCCTCGTCAAGATACAATCAATTACGGAAAAGATTTTTCGTATCTCGATAAAAGCCATCCTCGGCCTTCGATGGGGACTAGTGGTACCCGCAAAATATGGTGGAGATAACCTAAGAAAGTCGATAACCTCTTTCGGGGACGTCAAGACGTCTAGTCGATTAGTATCACCAAAAGTAGTCAAAGCTTGCAAGAGAGCCTCGACAGTCGGGGAGTCCTTGAGCATTGTTGGAGTTGGAACCATTACCGTCTTGGTGAGTCGGCGGGTGTTGCGATTCATTATATATTAAGCTGAAATAAGTTTATTAAGTTCATTAAATTCTTGCAATCATATGTTCCAATGTAATATTATTTTTTAACTTAGTGAAAGTAATCATTAGCATTCTTCTCATACGGTAAAACTTAATGCAGAATAGTATCATTATAACAATCACGTTGAAATTTGAAGTAAAATAATATGAATAATTTTATTTGCATATAATCCGATTTATTTATAAAAAAAAAAAATAACAAGTTCATATATTTTCTATTCGATCCACACAACTATCAATTTCATACAGGCATACATTTCATAGAAAAAAATTATCAACTAATAATGACAGTAAATATAATCCTTACCGAACTGCGGAGGGAGATGCTCAAAGCGCGACTTAGAACCCGTGACTTATTGACTTAAGATAGTTTTTTTTTTTAAATAAAATATTTTGAAGTCTACAGAACCGATTTTAAAAACCTCTGTTCGATACCACTAAATGTAGCACCTTCTAGCTAATTGAATTTTAATATGAAAATAAGTAATTATAATAGAAATACATTAAAGATTTCTTAAAAATACGGAATAATAAAAACTTTACTTAGTTTCAAAGTTTGCAGCGGAAATAAAAACTAATAATTGAAACAATTATAAATCCAGAAACATCCATAATGAAGTGAAAATGACATTCAACATCCCAATAGAAATTAAAATTCAAACTTTTTTTTTTTTGAAAACTTGAAAGACATGAAAATCATGAAAGTCGTGGGTTCGCGAGTCACTGCGCTGCGCCATCTCCTTCCTCATCAGGGTTCTCATCTGAAAATATTAAACATTCGTGGAATGAGCTTTAAAGAAGCTCAACAAGTAATCTCATGCATGAATGCATGTCTAATGCAATATTATAACATTTACTTCAAAACTTTTCATTTTCTTTACTTAAAACTTTCTTTAAGACGCGAGCTCACTTGGTGATACATTGTTCTATTCAGGGTCGCATGATGGGCCTTGTTATTTGGAACCCGATTAACATTTTGCCCGAAGGCCCATTTCTTTTAACATTAACATTAGCCGCAAGCGGCACATTGTCGGAACGCCGGTCCCCCGCGCCCATTTCCCACTCACTCCAGCATCATAGAACAATGTACACCCATTTCTTTGAAAAACATATTATTAATTCTAAACCTAAAACTTGACTTTACTTAGTCTTTGAATGCTTGTGAAATGCTATGAACATATATTTACATGAACCTAAGTGATGCAACTTTCATTGAATGCGAGAATAAATATAAGCGCATAACATAATAATTAAATCACATTAGTGAAATAATTTTGAGAACAAAACACTACATTCAACTGATTAGGGAAAACCATACGTCCAATTAATTAGGAATAACTCTATATTCAGTAAGTTAAGAAAAATTATATATCCAATTAATTAGGGAGAACCCTATATTTAATTAATTAAGGAAAACCCCACATACCCCTTAATTAAACCTATTCGAACAATAACTCAATATTACTCAATAAAGTTACTATGGAATATTAACTGCTATGATATGAAATTAAACTAATTTTCCTTTTTTTTATTAAATTGTTAGTTGAATTGGTTGATCCAGTAAAACCACGGCTAATATATATATATATATATATATATACAAAAATATAACTTGAATGTGATGTACACTTAAATCTTAAAATCTAATCTGATTCATGTTTAATTAATGTCCTGAATTGAAAATTAATATAACTCATTCAATTAATACCCATTTAGTATTCCAAAGTGTATCCATATAATCAACAGAGCATTATTAATGAGTTGAGACTTTGATTCCTATCCACCAAAATAGATTTAAGGGAAGTGCTAAATGGTCATATTATGGCTGGCCATAAAGTGGGTGGGTTGTTTTTAATTAATATTTGAAAACATTTGTGATACTGAAGTTACATTATAGCCCTTAAAATCATTTTGGCTCCAAAACAGTATGCACAATTGCACACAGTGTATGGCGCCACTTTTTCATGTTCATAAATAATGTTAAAAGCCATAGACAAATTAAATGTTAGTATTTCTAAAACTTACACGGCAATGAACCATTTTATAACTTTTTTTTTTTTTTTTTTGAGAAAGAACCATTTTATAACTTTAAGCTTTAAATATAAGTAATTTTTTTTTTATTAAGTTTAAAAATTCTATATAATTTCAAAATTTTGATGAAAAAATAAAATTTTAATGAAAATGTAATCTTGATATTGTTGTAATAACTCTAATTTTAGTAATATTGTTTTTAATTTCACAATTAAATTAGGAGTTAGTTTATGAGATAAATTGTGAGTTAGTTTAGACTTTAGAGGATAATTTAGGGGTTTATTATATGAGCTAATTTAGGTTTTATTAATGGAGCCAATTTAGGGGTTTGGTATTATTCATTATTATATATATTCATAATTTTATATAAAAAAATTTACTCCACATTTCCAAGAACTATAAGGTAGTAATAGCTTTCTACTTTTATTCAAATTTCCTATATATAAAATTCTCAATTCATAAGTCTTCTTCAATTTTTTTACAAATTATTTATTAATTAGTTCGATTTATTAAAATCACATATTACTTATAATTTTATTTAATGTAGAAACGAAGGGTCGAAAGTACTAAGACTTTTATTATTCATTTTTCTACATCGAATATCCGCAATTATCACTACAAGAAAACAATCAAATTCCAACAAAATAATTTCAACGAAATAGAAAATCTGTTGGAATTTTTAAAATTCCTACGGAAATTCCAATGCTACATTATACCGTTGGAAAATTCCAATGAAAATTCCAATGGTAAACAAAACCGTTGATATAAAATGTTGAAATTTAAAATTACAACGGAAATTCCAACAACACAACTAACTGTTGGAAAATTCCAACAGTGGTTCCAACAGTAATAATAAATAATTGGAAATACTATTAAAATTTTAAATATTCCAACATAAATTCCATCGCTAAAACATACCATTGAAAAAATCCAACAATAATTCCAACAATAAACCAAATATTGGAATTAATCGTTAGAATTTATGTTGGAGTTTTTAAGATTCCAACGGAAATTCCAATGGTACAACATGTTGTTGGAAAATTCCATTGGAAATTCCAATAGCATTGAAAAATTTCAATAGGGGTTAAATGATTTGATAGTATAATTCATATCAATAAAATATATCTTCTCTTTTGGAGTTAATCATATTGAAACTACATAGTTAAATGTGTTTGACTTGGGACAAATTGATGATGGGTGACCTACTGGGAAGTTAAAGATATTAGATAGTGAAATAAATTGATTGAATATTCCCACAGATATATACCATTGGACTAAATTATAATAGTATAATTTCGTTGGAATAATCGTTGGAGTTTTTTGCAACGATTAAATATATTCCAATGGTATAACTATGTTGGAATTAGTGTTGGAAAAAATGTTAGAGTTCTTTCCAGCGGTTATATATTCCAGTGGATAAATAATGTTGGAAATTCAGTTGGAATATTTTTCCACTGGAATTTCGCCATTTCAACGGCCATTTTACCAACAATGCATTTAATGTTGGAATTTCCGTTGGAATCGATAATTCCAACGGCAATTGGCCAAATTCCAATAGATTTTCCCATTGGAATTTTCTTGTTTTCTTGTAGTGTATTGATGTAGAGATTTTTATATTATTTGTATGTATTTAATGTTTCATAATTGTATTTCATTAATTGAAATATATGTCAAGATGAAATAAGTTCATATAAGTCATGAGCCATAAAAAGGGTTCGGGATCAAAAGTATCCTCGGGCTGAACCCGCAAAGACTATATGCATTAATTGGCGATCGGAGGAAATTAAAAGAAAAAAATAATAAATTAATTATTACAATTGTGTGAATTCTTAAATATTAACAAATGTGTCCCTCTTGAGTGAGTTAAAGCTCACCCTTATTATTATCATGACTTTCGGTTGAAGAGTCCGGCTAGAGATATGATGCGTGTATGGTTGAATAAATCATGCTATATTTATATTTAAATAATTATGATCAAATTGAATTTTGGATCTAAGATTTTAATTTTTTCGTTTTATGCTTGGATAAACGTTGGACATTTAATTTGAAAGGTATATTATTATTATTATTATTATTATTATTATTATTATTATTTCTTTTCTTAAGGATTATTAAAAAATTTAAATAATTGTTTTGGTAATTATTGGGCTCACTTTGATTTACAAGTTCGTGTTTTCCCCCTTTCATCTTCCAATTGAAATTGGTCTAGCTCCCCGCCCATATACATTTTGAAGGTCCGTTCCATATACATTTTGAAGGTCCGTTAAATACTCTATACTTTTGAAATAAAATTTTTAGTACATGTATTACAATTATTCGTATAATACTTGGCGAATAATACTTCATTGTAATATTTTTCTATTACTTAAATTAATTTATAAATTGTTTAAGAGTTATTTAGAAATATAATTTGAATATTATATAAATAATAAAATAAGAGTATAATTATATATAAATATACTAATTATTGTTAAATAGTATTGTTAATTTATATATGTTAATTTATAAAAAATAATATAAAAATACTATATATTATTACATAATCTAAACATAAGTATGTCTGGGGTTCACACAAAAATATACGAATTATTTTTAAATAATTATCTTTACTTAATGTTTTAATTGTAAACTAAATAACACATAGCACTTTAAATATTTTTTATATAATCTAAATTAAAGAAAGTACAATTCATATAAACATAATATCAAATTAAGTCGTATTTCTACTTTTGAATAATTATTTTATATTCGTATTTTAGTTGTATGTCTACGAGTCCACGTATTAATTATTTCCATATTTTCCACCAGTTGCATGTTTCGCCGCAATTCTTAATAAATATTTATAATATGTTTGTACGTATAAAATGCTAATTTTTTTCGTCCTGTATTTAACTTAACTACACCAAAAATCTTCCGCAGAGAAAATTAAGAAAAGAATTTCATGACTCATTCTTTTGAAATGAAATATCGAATCCATTGTAATTTGTAAAGAACCATTGGATATTTGGAGCTAATTGTGTTTGTGTTTGCCTTCATTAATTTATAAGTACTGGTGCAAACTACTTTCTTGGAATGGTAAATGATTAGTTTAATGAAGAAAGTGAGATTTGAATTAGTGGTGATAAAAATTAAGGTGGAAAAGGGTAATGTAGTCAAATAAAATACTTAATTACTACAACACCCTTCTCATTAATAAGGGAATGGCCAAACTACCCTTTATGGCTAGCCATAATATGGCCATAGTTAAATGATGATTGGTTAAGTAACATCAATACCCAAACATGTTATTTCCATTGTCCAGTATTGTTGTTCAAATAAGGATGTATATATATATATATAAACAAATTCAGAAGCATTGGAAAAACCAAATATTCACAAAGCAATGACAATAAATCTCATGAAACACGTACAGATTTTTAAAAATTACATAAATTCCTATACATTTTAGGCTATAGGCCTTTTAATTCAACCATAACAATCCAAATTCTAATTCTACATGAAATTAAAGAAATTACTTGGTGGTTCGTCGAATCAACTATGATAAAAATCACTGGCTTCTACCCCGAATAATCTATACATAAATTATTATATAATAGTATTAGTAAAAATTAACCAAATTCAAGTATGAAACTAAAATCAAGAAAATATGAAACCTTCAAACTTCTCGGATAATTGTACGCAAATCGAATTTATTATATTTCCTTGATTCCTCTCTTTTTTTTTTTTTCTTCTTTCTTTCTCCTTCTTTCTTCTCTTCTTTTCTATTTCTCCTTCACTCCTCCGATTCTTCCTCCCAACTAATCATCCTTATCATCTTTTATTTCTTCCTTTTTATTATTTTATTTTTCCATTATCCTCCCATTATCCCCACTAAAACTCCCACTTTCATATTCTTTTCCTTCTTTTATCCACTTTTCTCCACCTTATCTCCCATTGTCCCCCAATAATATCCACTATCTCTATTTTATTTCATTTAATTTTTTTATTTTAAAAATGGTGTGACATATGCGATAAAATTATGCTAAACATACTGAAAAAAATAGTGTTAAGTATACAACAAATATATGATAAGTGTACAACATCTTTGCATAAAGAGCATATGCGCGATTTTCTCTCTCCAGTAGCGATTTTCTCTTTCCCTACGTGATTTTCTCTCTCCTAATAAGCGATTACATATTTGGATGGTCCCCACTTGGTTAATTTGACAATTATACCCTTATTTTGCATTAATTAAATATTTAATGTAATTTTAACCTCTATTTATCTTAGACATTGATGTAGATAATGGAGGGTTGAGATGAGTCCACACTGTCTCACTATAATATGTGGTCTCATTTTAACCTCCCCTATATATGTATATATATATATATAATAGCAGAAGTCCGAAACTTTTATTTGCCCGCTCTTTTTGCTTATTATATTAGAAAAAAATTGTAAACATTATAAATGGTAATTATTATAAATTCTTATATTAGGAAAATATTATAAAAAATCGTTGTAATTATATATATTAGGAAAATATTATAAGAAAAGATTATAAATGGTATTCCTACTTGGATGTATATAAATTAGGAAAATAACATAAATGGTATTCTATGTTATCGTATAAAAATTAAAAAAAAATTATTTCTTGGTATTTCTACTTTATACCAAAAGTGAGTCTATAGTATCAATTCTATCTATATATAGTATATAGATTTTAAAAATTATAAATACTATTTCACCATAATTGATATTAGTATATGCCAGTTCTTCTTAAATATATATTACAATGATGTATTGTTTTTATACATCATATATATCTTCATCAAATATATTGTTTATTTATTTCAATTGTGTCGATGTAATTTTGTATAATATAATATTAATTAATCAAGTTTTAAATAATGATGACTATTCAAACTTTCCTAAATTATTTAACAATAGTTAAACAGATGAATTATGATTTTATGTATCTTTCATCATTGAATTAACAATTAATTTTGTGTTCAGAGATTTTTTTGGCAGCTTGTTATTTATGTTAAATCCTCTTATATTTATACTACTTAAATTGCATTAGAGAAACACTTTGATAATGTTGATCCTAAATTCGTAGCATAACCACCAAATATAGCTTCATCTTCACGTTCCCTTCTATTTCCGTTTTCATCAAGTGTCCCACCAACATCGACATATTGAACTCGAGTTACGTAAGAAACAAGAGTTTTTATATAAGCTATATTGTAGATTTGTTTGGACAATATTTGGTGAGTTTCTTTTTGATTATTTGTATTAGTTTTATTGTATTTTTTAAGTTGTTTTTTGTATGATTTGTTTATTTTTTTATTATTCCTCATACTAACATATTTTTTGTCAATATATTTTGTGTCACCATTTTTTGTGGCACATACATTTTTTGTTCGTATATATATAATTTATATCCCCGCCAATATTGATTGAAATATTTGTTTTCTGTTGTCAAATTTCATTTATATTTAAATTGATTTTGGATTCGAACTTTTTATGGATGATTTCGAAAATATTTTATTATTAATAAGATGTGTGATTTTTATATCATGCTTTTGAAGGAATATCTGAATTTTTATTTCATATTGATTCAATTGGTGTTGCAATATTTATCTATTATATTTGTTTTTGAAATATTGGTATTTTCATAATTGTGAACAAATACTAACTAAGTTCGAGTCTAGAAAAATGAATTATCTTCTAATTGGTCCACTGATTAATCTTGGTGTTAGATTTGATGATAATTTGCTTAATTAAGAATAATTAACAACTCTAATTACTATCGAATAAAATTATTATATATATGACATAACTAAGGCAACTTAATCAAATAAAAAAGAATAAAAAAGAAAAGATATAAAATAAGATACAATTTAGGACAAATCAATCCAAATATTATCCTAATCAATGCATGTTTTGGAGTTCTACAAAATCAGTGGTGCTTTGATTTGGTAAGTCAATGTCAATAAGCTTTAGAAACATAAATATTTTATTGGCTAATTGTTTTTTCGGTTATGATTGTAATATTTTTTTAGATCTGAAAATTTAAAAATTCTATAATCATATTGTATTTATTCAATCTATCGATACCATCAACTATTGATTGAAAGAATTTTAAAACTCCTTTGGTAAAATAATTGAGAGTATCTATTTATATTTTTTAAATCGAATTTGACTATGCTACACACAACGGATAATTTACAATAAGTTTAACAAAAATTAAGTAAATCGTATCTTATGATTAAAGATTTGTCAATTTAGAAAAATATATTAACTTAAAAAAGACAATAATTGTCAATGGGAGTTTTATTTTTTTATTTTCAATGGTGCACAAGTTTATGATTTGACAACAATATATTACCTTAATTAAGAAAAACAACTAATTAAAATATTTACAAAATTAAAAAGGGTAACAAATATTTGATCTTTTGAAAACTATATATATATCTCGTGTCATATCTTGATATGAGATTAATAAAACTAATCAAATTGGCGTTAAGTAATTGACATGATCAATCAATACTACAATTGTCTTATAAAATCAATCATATAATTACTTAATTGATATATGTAATCAATTAGTATTTATTATTTTTTATAGTTTATTAACTATAACTCTAGAAAACAATCATAGAATTGCTGGTGCTTTACTTTGGTAAACCAATAAATCTATATTGGAAGATGAAAATATTAATATCTAGTGACCAATGTATGTTTTGGAGTTATCTAAAATTGACGTTGTTTTGCTTTGATAAGTCAATAGAAAGATTTTTGTAATGAAAATAATGTGTTGTTAACTCGATATATGATAATTAATAATTATATTGTCAACCAATGCTATTAAATAAATTGTTGTAAAATCAATTATATAGTCATTTATATAAGATTAATCGATTGATATTGCATTTTAAAATAAACTTCCCAGCTAAAATTTTTTGGATTGTCAAACTTCCCGATGTATTCTATCATTTCTTTTGATTGATGAGCGATTCACATCAATCCATTGTTGATCAAAATGAGAAAACTCATGTGGTTTACATACATCTATTGAAAATAAATGTTAAAGAATGAATATTGATATCAATTGTACTATTTATGTACCATGTTTCGATTATACCATGTTTATGTTCGTAATTATTTTAGTGGGTTACTATGATATTCTTTGTAAAATTTATGCTAATACAACTAACGTTTATATCAATGACATAATATTTCATTTTAAATTTTATTCACGATTTTTTCTACCATATTATTTTGAATAATATCTCAATTTATATTTTTGATTAACAATGTGAAGTATTCATTTTTTCAACAAGACAAGTACAATATAAAAATACATGTCTCACAAATTATATATAATTGTTTATAGAGAGATAGGTGAGAAAGAAAGAGATATATAAAACAATAAGTTAGAGACATGCATAAATTGAGGAATAAATTACGAGTTGAATTAGACAACTATAAATTGATAGATAAATTTTTGTTTTTAATAATCTTATATGAATATTACTATTAAAATAAAGTAATAAATATCAGTTCATGTTAATTGATATTATAAACCAATAATATTAAAATAAAAATATACGTGCAACGCACGGGGTGAATTACTAGTATATATAATAGCAGAAGTTTGGTCCAAAAATTTTCCCACTCATTTTTACTTCCTAATTTAGAAATTATTTTATAGCAAAATACTAATGTAGATCTTGCAATCTATATTAATAATAATCTTGAACGTTAATGCTTATATTAATATATATAGATATATGGATATATATATATATATAGGATTTAGTTCAAATGAGACCACCCTCCCTAGGTGAGACAGTGTGGACTCATCTTAACCATTGATCTTAAAAAATGAAGAGATGTGATTAATTCAGTTTTTTTTTTTTTAATTTACCCGATTTCCGCCAATTTAAGGGTAAGGTGGTAATTTTGTAAGTCAAATTAGTGGTCCCAGCGGGTTTTATGGGCCTGAGATTGAAAGCTATAGGATTTTGTGGCGGAATTTAAGAAACCTGTTTCTTTCCAAATATTTTTATTTTACAAAGATAGTTAGGGTTCTTTCTTTGCATAATTAGATATCAAATAATGCATATTTAGTTGTTTTATTGGCCTTGTTTTTACGAAAAACAATACATAATTGAATATAACGTCTTTGCATATTTAGTTATTCTACAATCTGCATAAATAGGTTCAATATAATGCATATTTAGTTATGAAAATGTGATGTTGCTTTTGGAAATTATGAAAATGGGATGTTACATAATGTCTTTGCATATTTAGTTATTCCACATTTCGCATAAATGGTTTCTAGATAATGCATAGTTAGTTGATTTTGTTGCATAGTTTATGACGTCTTGCATAGTTGGTTATCTTTGTACTACATATTAGTTTTTTTTACGCTGCATAGATAGTTTTCAGATAATGCATATTTAGTTGATTTTTATTGCATATTTTCAAATATGTAATATCCTACAAATATATGCATCGTTTCATAATTATATATGCAACGTTTCATAAGTATTTATACATCATTTCATAAGTATCTATGCATCGTCTTATTCGTGAAAATTACGTTTTTAAGAGTTTATTTTAATGGTGGGTTTCGGAGTTCTCCATTGATGTCTACACAGATGCATCGTCTTATTCATGGTTGTTTCATTTGGAATAGAAATCATCTTCTTCTTCACAATTTTTTTCTCTATAAAATCAGTTTATAAAGTGTAGGTTGAATATAAACGAGTTCAGTTCTTCGTCGTTGTTTTTTCATTTGAAACATAAATTGCATATTTTCACTATTTTTTTCACAGTTCGAGTTCTTCCATTTGCGTTAATGGAGGAACCGAGAAAGAGAGGAGAGATGGAGAGTGACGTGTGTGTGTGTGTGTGTGTGTGAGAGAGAGAGAGAGAGAGAGAGAGAGAGAGAGAGAGAGAGAGAGAGAGAGAGAGAGAGAGAGAGAGAGAGAGAGAGAGAGATGTGAGATTTGAGAGATGGATGAGAGAGAAAGAGATTTGGTTCCATTCTTATAATTACCTTGTTATGTTATTTTACTCTATTACCCTTATGTTGATTAAATTAATGTTTTAATATATTTTTATCCATTAAATCACACCCATTGAATAATAGTGGGGGATGGTTGAGATTAGTCCATTGTGTCTCACCTAAAGACATGGTCTCACTTGATCCTCCCCTATATATATATAGTTAAAGATTAGATACACAAATTACCATAACAATTATTTAGAAATAAATGTTGATCATTAAGTAAATAGACAATGATATTTAAAGTCAATATTTCTTGTTTATAAATTAGGAAAATATTATGAATTGTATTCCATATTATTATTATATCAAAAGTTGCCAAATTTTAGATACACATCGTACCAAAATAATTAATTATAGCCAATGTTTTGTTCAGATGTATATTTGACATCTTATTATTTATGTTAACTTGAGTATATTTTATACAAAATCATATCATTTTATATTACTTCAATTGCTTTAGAGAGACACTTCAACATTGTTGATCCTAAAGTCGAAGCATAACCATCAAATATCGTGTCATCTTCATATTTTCCTTATTATCGTCTTCATCAAATGTCCCGCCAACATCGGCAGGATTGAACCCCGATTCTCGCACTAAACAAGAGTGTGTTTATAATCTATCTTGTAAAACTACATGGACGTTTTTGATTAGTCTAATAAATAAATTTTGCTTCTTTTTTGTTTATTCCTTTTATTTTTGTTGTATTTATTTTTTAAGTTGTATTTTATGTTTTATATTTTCTTTATTTTGAATGATTCTCATTTTGAAAATTAATATTTAAATTTAGATGGAGATGATAATCGATAATATCATCCGGAACAACAAAATTATGTAGTCTCTCTATAGTCTATCATAACATCAATTGTCTAATAGACATGATAAGCTACTATTCTTCTAAAAGAGATTATTGAATTTGGTTTTACAAATTACAACTCAACAATTTGACTTATGGATTAAATTATTCTCTTTGATTAATAATTAGCTAATTAATATTTCAAATAAATCCGTATCCCAAAGTACTAATGGTGGTGAATTAGTATTGAGTTTTTCCCCGCTAACAACATATTGGCCATACAATAATGATTTAGTATGTGATAATTTAGGATGACTTAATTGAAAGTGAAAAAAATACAAGATACAAAATAAGATAGACAAATTTGGACCATTCGATCAAAAATTCTCCTAACCAACGCATGTTTTGGAGTTACACGAAATTAGTAGTGTTTGTTTTGGTAAGTCAATGACTATATTTTTCTCGTGACGGATATAATTTATTGGTTAATTGGTTTTTTCTGTCTATTTCCACTTGCTAAAATTATAAATTATTTTCTTTGCAAAATCCTAACAAAGAGATAATGAAATAAATATTAAATGAAAATCCTAAATATTAATATTGATATTAATATATACCTAATATCCTAAAAATACATAAAATAAATCAAATGTCACACAATCTACGACTCAACAAATCGCCCCAGGTTTCTTATCAATTCACTATCCATACCATCAATCAATTTAGCCGAATTATAGAAAAAATCTTGAAATAAAATTATATATATTTTTCTAAATTTAAAACTATTGATTTAATAATCCATAAATGGAAATTTTTAAAATTAAATTTTGTAAATCGAATATTGTTTCAGCAATATATGATTCTCGTAACAAAAATTAGAAAACCTTGACTTTTTCAAGATATTTATTGTGTTAAATCCATTGTGTCAATGTATCATCACAAATATCAAATGTCAATTTAATTATAAATCACAATATTGAGCCAATATGTCATAAGGAAATAACTTATATCCTATTTTAATATATATAACTATGTTTATATAAGGAAATACAATAAAAGATTGGCGTACATATTCAAATCAAAACCTCGATGAGTGGCATTCTAAAAGATCATTATCCTTTAATTTAAATAAAAGTCCACATTGGTTATTCTTCGATGTTTTTACAATCTACTTTTGTTTTAATAATATATAGTTTTATGATTTATGAATTTGTTTAAATGTGCAAGTTTTGTCACTTTAAAGGACAAAAATATAGGAAAATAATTTAATACTCGAATTTATTTTTATTCTATATTTTCTTAGTACCGATTCTCTTTGTGTTTACCATCTCACCTCTTACAAAAATAAAGGGAAAAATAAAAAAAGAAAAAAAAAGAATTTTATTTGAAAATCTAACCCCAAATTCTTTTGAGAAAGAATCTTGATATGTTATTCAAATTCATTATTATAAATATAGATAAATACTTAATATAAGTTATACATATCCCAAAAAAATTAATTGATTTTACTAAAGATAACAATTGAAAAAAATAATAATATGGAAGACCGGAACACAAAATTTGCAGTATCTATTTATATTTTTAATCGAACTTGACAATGTTATGTGGTCAAATAATTGAAAATATGTTAAAAAAATCTAAAATTCAAATATTTGCCAAAAATAAAATCCGCCCGTGCATTGCATTTTTAAATAAACATCCCATATAAACTTTTCCGGTTTGTGAGAATTTTCCATCGCATTATATAATTTATTTTGATTGATGAGTGATTACAACAATTCATTGTTGATCAAAATAAGAAAACTCATAGGTCTACAACTATTGAAATAAACGATAAAGAACGAACATAGATATCAATAGCATGATTCTATTTTCTATTTTAGTTGTATCATGTTTATATCTATAATCTTTTTAAGAGTATTTTTATTATGATATCGATGTAAAATTTGTTATGATACAACTACAGTTTATATCTAATTAAATAATAGTTTGCAATAAAATTTTATTCGTGTGACTGTCATATTATTTTGAATAATATCTCAATTTAAATTTTATCAATTGATTATAGAAATCATTGTTCATTCTTCTTTAAAAGTACATGGTCACTAGCATAAAACAATATAATATAGTCAACATATTCACAACGCATTCCTGTAGCCTTTTCTCTTTCTCATTAGTCAGTATAAGTAAAAAAATACAATTGCACCATCAACACACTATTATCTTAAATATCCATACGTTAATACTATGATATGAAAACGGTTTGATATAATTTTTTTCCTACTAAGTTATACCATATATAATAAAAATAAGCAAGTTTTTGTGTATGCGAAGAAAACATTAAGATCATCTTTATGTATTTTTTCATTATATTTACGAATAAATTTATGAATTGATTACTGATTCTTGAAATTTTGATTTAATTGAGAATGAAAACACTTGAATGATTAGTTTTCACGCAATTCATTAAAGTATTGAAATCACAATAAGAAAGTAATAATAATAATAGTAGTAGTAGTAGTAGTAGTAGTAGTAGTACGCAATTAATGAATTACTATATTTGCATTTACATCATTTGTAACGTGTTGGTACTTTGTATATGTGCAGAAAACTTGAATTATCAGGATCCGCATCTACAGATCACCTCTCAGAAAAAGTCCGAGAAACCTATAAACAGTGAAAATTTGGAATTGAGCACAATAACCTAACATTTTCAAGAACCACTTTCAGTGATATTTCAGATTGTATTTATTCACTATATTGCTTAGCTTGAGACTATTTAAGCAGTCCACAATATGTTTGGGAAAAATATTGGAAATATCTGTTGGATGATGTTTTCTACAAACACCGTCAACCGAGAAAAATATAGACAAATTGTTATGATTAATGTTATTATATTGAATTATTATATTTTAATTGACCTTTCTAATCGATTCATTTGATGTTTTCCAGAATTGAATTTGAAATTTAAGTCCATAATTGAAAATATAAGTTTTTATATATAAATTTTTGTTTTTTATTTACTTTATGAGTATTTTATTATTAAAATAAAGTAATAAATACCAGAAATTTCAGTATAAACCAATAATAATAAATTAATAATACACGTGCAACGCACGTGTGGGATTACTAGTTAATTTAATAACATAAGAATTAATAGATTGCGGTCTCTCATGACTCTTAACAATCATATATTTCCTTTCGCGTTCTTTTCTTGACTTGGATAATCTTTTATTCAAACTAAGACATTTTACTACATTTGCCCATCATCACAGCACAATTAAAGATCTCCAAGCAAATTACTACTTCCACTCATGCTATAAGAAACAAAAGACAGAAAGAGATAACGTAATAATACTGAACAAGGATTATTGGTTTATCGACGAGCGTGTAAATAAATTGAGTAAAGTCGAATATACATTATACTAGTGTCCAAGTTTATTTGGATTTGTTATCGAATTTTAAAAATTATATTTGAGCTTGATTTGGTTATTAATCGAGATGAGATTGGACAAGCTTCAATCGATTTGAATCTATCTATCTATGTCTATATATGTATTATTCTTTAGTTCCTTGGACCCCGGCAATTTTGTTAATAAAATTTATTATTAGCTACATGACCATGAATTTTAAGTAAGTTAAATTAAGGATATTGTTGGCCTTATATATTTTTTATTATTATCTTAAAAATATATTTTCTATTCATGAAGAGAAAGAAATGAAAATGGGAGATGAGTTTCTTATAATTGTTAGTATGTATAAAAAAAGAATTACAATTTCTTTTAGCATAGATCCAATTGTAGATGATTTTCGTAATATGCAAGAGAGAAGTTCTATGTTTAAGTAAATTAAGGATTGATGTGTTTTTTTTGATGCAAATATAATATATTTAAACTTTATTATTTTGTGTGTATAAATATACACATGTGATATTAAAATGAAAAAACAAAAAGTAAAAAATATACTAATGTTTCCATAGAGGCTGCTGCAATTTCGTTCTAATAACGATGAAAATTTGAAAACTATACTTAATATTTCAAAAAATACTAATATTTCCAAAAAGGCTGCAGTCAATCTACATTTTGATAACCATTGCCCTACTGATGGGCAACATTATTATATTAACTGTTAAACCCTGAAGCAAGTGTGGGATGTAACACAATTAAATACATGGGTATCAGGTCAATGTTTGTGGGACTATTTAACACTCAGATATTCCTCCCACATATATTATATAATATATGATTTCTCTTTTTCTTAATTTTCTTAATTTAAAAAAGAAAAGGGAAACTTGGCGTCTGGAGACTCTGAAAGAAACCCAGAAACGACGCCATTTCGATCCACCATCTCTCTCTCTCTCTCTCTCTCTCACACACACACACACACACACATACACAGAGATTCAATCAATCAGAATAGGCGTCTCGTTATTTTCACCGTCCTCATTCTAAGTTGCCCGACCTACATACAGTCTGGTCTCCACACCATCACTATTTGCTGCTGCTCTGAATTCTCTGTACGAGAAACGGGGAAATTTTCATTATAAATACAGAGATACACATTGTTATAGATATATACACAGATTTAAAAACATACATTTGTGTTGTAGTAGAGGTGTGAGGGGATAAAGGGTTGGGATTAGGATGGCGGCGTCATCTGTGGTGTGCTCGTGGTTAGTGGCCGCATGCATGTCAGTTGCTTGTGAAAAAGACTCTTCCATTTCCATGATGTCGACGACGTCGTCTAATTCTTCCGGTCTCAGCAAATGGGCGGCGCGACGCAGGAAGAGGACTCTTGCTAAGTGTGCACCGCACTTGTCTGGCATTCCCAATCTCGTGACCTCTTGCTTAGCCTTCCAGCCCTGCGATCACTATCAGAAATCTTCGCATGTCTCTGAATTTTTCTTTGGTTTCGGATCGGGGAATGCTCCGGTGCATGGCAGGCGCAGGAAATCCCATCGCCCCGCTGCTCATTCTGGTGAGTTTGTAATAGATTACTGTGTCATTTTGTGATTGAGCTTATTTTGTCGTCTTTGATGCCTTGTTATGGCTTGTCTAGAGAAGCTGATTGTCGTTTGCTCTGTTTCCAATTTGATTTGGATTTTTAAATTTCAAATTCTTATTAATTGTTGCTCATGATGGGTTTAATTCACTCTTGCGTATCTTATATTTCATATTTTCTAGTTTATTTCGAATCAATCCATTGCTAGATTTACATAGACTTCATAATTAGGGAACTGGGTTTTGATAGAATTATTTGAGTAATTACATTTAACAGCATAGTGAGTTAGTTAGTTTGTTAAAGCAGGCAAGGTAGTTGTAACTTAAAATTCATCCATCTCATTCCTGTATATAAACACCACTGATTTGTAATCTGCAAATTAATGAAAGTGATATTTTTTTCTCCTGAATGTTGTTTTCTCTGAATAATTAATGTCACTACTTTGTAGTTTGAGCGGATACTTGATGATTTATTACTGTGGTGTTGTTCCTAGTTTATCCATGAAGCACACCATCAGCTTTATTGAACTGCAGGATAACTTTGGTTAGATTTGTTGCTGTATCCATCTACACAAGTGGTGTTCCCTGTATTTTTTATGTATGTTATATATGTGTGTATTTTCACGGTGTTTGAGACATTAAATCTTCAACCTACTTTATTTTTCTTCCCAGGATGGGGTGAGGTTCATTTCATTTAGGCACCAAACTATGCTTCATTGATAAAGTGTCTGTTTTGGAAAGGGTAGTTCATTCGTATGACCTTATTGGCTGCTGCCAGTTTCTAGTTTTTTAAGAATTCTGCATGCCAAATGGATGGCTTGGATTTGATCCATTTTATGCATCATGATACGTTAGAATGGTTTTAATGGTGTCCATTAAGTGGATTGTTGATTTCTCTGGGTTCCTGTAAATTTTAGGAGAAGCAATGGCCATAGCTGTACAACCGGCCACTGATATGCCCAAGAAGAAACCTCCGACCAAGCAAAGGAGAGTGGTTGTAACAGGTATGGGTGTGGAGACACCACTTGGTCATGATCCAGATGTTTTCTACAATAACCTGCTTGAAGGAGTCAGTGGCATTAGTGAGATAGAGGCTTTTGATTGTTCCCAGTATCCAACAGTATGTCTCCTTGTGCTCCTTTTCATTGTTCAGGACTAGTGGTTCTGATTTGACCTGAAGTGATTTTAAATCGAAGAGTTTCCATTGCAGAAAATTGCTGGAGAGATCAAGTCATTTTCAACAGATGGCTGGGTTGCTCCCAAACTTTCTAAAAGAATGGACAGATTTATGCTTTACATGCTGACGGCGGGCAAGAAGGCTTTGGCTGATGGAGGAATTACGGACGATGTCATGGATGAATTAAATAAAACAAGATGTGGAGTGCTCATTGGTTCTGCCATGGGTGGGATGAAGGTAACCTTAATTGTTCTTTGAAGAGAAATGAGGGAAAAAGGGGGTTAGGGGTGAGATGATGAATAAATAGGGAATGGAGCTGACTAGTACCAGAAACATGATTGTTTATGAACTATGCTGCTACCATGTTACTACAATTTAAAACAAGTCCATAAACCTAGTAGCACCTTTTGAAATTACATTGTTGAACCATTTTAAGCTCATGAATGATTCTTTCACTGCAAATGAGAATCTTTTAAATCAGATATCATATAAATTTTAGAAGTTCATTAGGGGGTTCCTCCCGTTAATGAAGATAAATTTTTTAAAATGAGGAAAATAGATGGTTCTTTCTAATTGTCCCCGTACAGAATTTTTCTGTTTGCACATTATTTTATCTGTGGATTCATTTTTACTACCCTATTTTTATCATTTGGACAGGTTTTTATGATGCAATTGAAGCTTTGAGGATCTCATATAGGAAGATGAATCCGTTTTGTGTACCTTTTGCAACTACAAACATGGGTTCTGCCATGCTTGCCATGGATTTGGTGACACAAATTCCTTTTTTGCACCATAGTACCTTGATTAACACATAACATATTGACATCATCCTAAGCTTGATTAGCTCTGTATTACAGGGATGGATGGGCCCAAACTACTCAATATCCACTGCTTGTGCAACAAGCAACTTCTGTATACTGAATGCAGCTAACCACATCATCAGAGGTGAAGCTGTAAGTCTCTTGCCTTTTTCTTTCAAGCTTTAGACTAGAGCTCCACGGTCGGTTTTGATTTTGTTCCATATTCTTTTTAAAGAATCCTGCAAACATAGATCATCCTCTCATTCATTATCGCGTATGCTGATTCTTGTGATTTTGCAGGACGTGATGCTTTGTGGTGGTTCAGATGCAGTAATCATACCAATTGGTAATAGTCTTTCTAGCTTTACATATACTCAAATACTTCTATTTTTCAGTGTTATATTATAAACCATGGTGCAGGATTGGGAGGCTTTGTCGCCTGCAGAGCACTGTCACAGAGGAACAATGATCCGACTAAAGCCTCACGTCCCTGGGATAGTGTAATGCTCTATATTATTTCTGACCATAGGTGAAGGAGTTTAATGAGAAAATGTGCTGAAAGTTTGGATGCTATCTGTTATAATCAATATATATCTATATATTGATTATAACACTATCTTATATATTTCATTTTTAAATGGCAGAAATATCCATTGCTTCATATTCCCATAGTTACGTTATTTAGCTAGAACCTAGAGTACAAAGTGAAACTGGCAAATTATTCATCAAATGATTTCAATAGTTAACTTATATCCAATTGTTTTGCAAGAAAAAATTTGTGAACTGTCTGCAATGGCCATTACAAAATCTGCTTCTATACTGGTCAACAGTAGCATCGCAGCCTAATTGTGTGGAACTGGTGAAGACTCGTGCTTGCAATGTGATGTAAATTACACAAACTACCCCGAGGTTTAGCCTATTTACAAAATGCTCAGTTATCTTTCGAAATTACAAATTACCCCCTTGAGGTTTGTCTTTGCTTTACAGTACCTCCTCAGTAGGTGCATTCTGTAAAATACAAACAAATGTTTAAGGGGCAGTTGTAATTTACAAACTTAGATGGGTTTTTCTGTAAATAGCACAAACAATTAGGGTAGTTTTTGTAATTCACCCTACCTTCAATGTTTAAAAGTTAGTATTTTAATCTTCGGCATGATTGTGTTACATTCATCATTCATGATCTGAGTTCTTGGTTTGTGTCTGGATGATTTAGATTTTATATCTTTTGAGTGTGGAAGGATAATAAACATACAAAGAACCATCAAACATAGAGTCCGTGAATGCTAGGGATGGAAACGAGCTGCCTAAGAGATTCATATCCTTGTATTCAAGTGTCACTTCTCCTATGACTTAATTCTGTTCATTGACAGGGTCGTGATGGATTTGTTATGGGAGAAGGGGCTGGAGTATTACTTCTAGAAGAACTTGAGCATGCTAAGGTTTGCTTAAACTCCAATTGGTTCAAAATTTATTTACTTATGTTGTTTATGCAAATGATTCCCTGTTGGCTTATTTTTTTTTTTTATCTTGAATATATCTTTCCAACAATTTATGGATGAGTAGAAAAGAGGTGCAACTATCTATGCTGAGTTTCTTGGTGGAAGCTTCACTTGTGATGCTTATCACATGACAGAGCCTCATCCAGAAGGTAAATCTCTTGTTTCTCATATCCTAGAATTAACATTTGGAGAATTCAAGATCATAGTGTGTGACAGGTGCAATTGTATTTTTTTCCTCATAATGACTAATGAGAAAGAGAAAAGGGCTGAAATGCAAAGTCTATGCTGTTAATATGCTGCCCCACATCCGGATATTTTATCAACTTACCCAGTGTCTGGTAAAGTGCTGAAGCTAGCAAAGATAATATTTAGCTATAAGTGCAAGAATGGTCTCACCCTAGTCCACCCCACGGACTTTCATTAACGAAGTGATCCTTTCACGGCTTTTGAGGTTCATGTTAGTATAAAAATGCAATTTAACTTACAAAGCTTGAATCCTTAATGTGACTAGAAAATATATAAAACTGAGTATATGTATACATCAATACCTGGAAAGGACCTGGTATCATAGTGATACCATGGATAAACTGACCTATAAATTTTGGATTTCTTATAGAAATTTGTTTTGGAAAAAGGTAAGCCTTCTTGGAAATGTTGGAAGATTCGTCGTGAGGGTTAAGTTTGTAGTTTTTTCATCCTCAAAGCATTTGAATTGGAATGCTCCAATGAAGCTTTCATTTTCTCTCTCACAAAGGATAAATCAATATTGTTTTTACAAGCCCTAGAATTTGAAGTGAGCTACATATATAACTTCTCCTCCCGTTCCTTTTCCTTGGTGAGAAGAAAGAAAAATTTAAAGAGGAAAAAAGGAAAACATTCTTGAATTTATATGCAATCGTTGGATATATGAGATTATCAATATCTACTTATCTAGGCACTCCATTTGAGCATGTTATCAGTTATATTGGTCAGCTTGCACCAGCCACAGAGCCTTCATCTTGGGACTAGGATAGAACTAATTTTCTTTAAGTTATAATAAGAAATAACTAAAAATGTTAAATTTATATCTATAGGCGATTGAACTGTTCCAACTAGGTGCTGATTTTTACTTTTCTGTACCAAAGTATTTGAACTTGTGCTTTATCTGTTTTAGTCATTTGTTTGACTTTCATTTTATCTTTTGCATTATCCTATGAATGCGTGAACTTGCATTTTCCAGAATTTTTACAACAGATTTATTTTTGTAGTGTGTATAGACTTTCATATTTCTAATTGTGGCCAAGAGATGCTTATATGTCCTAAATTTATCACCCAAGTTTCCAGTCATCTTTTCAGAACAATAACCAGTGACCTATGACGTGATCATGATTGGCTCTATGGCTCAAGAATGTTTGACTTAAAAATTGCTTCTGTAGTAGTTGTGTACAATTTTCTATTTTTGGTAGAGTTTTATAATATTGCACTACCTTTCTACATCAAAATGGGAATAGCCCTCGTGTCGAGTTGTTACGAGATTTCCATTCTAATCATTTCATGGCATTAAGTGACTAAGATGTTTTCTTACCTTTATTGTTATATTTTTCTCATTACGTTTTGCTGCTTCCTATAATGTTATTATCGCATTGGGCATGTTCTGTATTGATTCAAATGGTTCTCTTTTCTTAGTTTATGATCTCCCGAATATCCAGCGGTTCTATTTTCCTCTATTTACAATTTATTGCAATATATTTTTGACCCTTTGATCATATTCACAAGCAGGAACTGGTGTAATTCTGTGCATAGAGAAGGCTCTGGCTCAATCAGGAGTATCTAAGGAAGATGTGAATTATATAAATGCACATGCAACATCTACTCCAGCTGGTGATCTCAAGGAATATCAAGCGCTTATTCGTTGTTTTGGGCAGAATCCAGAGGTTTCCAAATAAATACAAGTTTTCCTTCCATTTTATGCTACTTGTAGTTTATTGCAAAAGTTTTTTTCTGCAACTTGTGGTTAATTCAGCTATTTTGCAGTTAAAGATTAACTCCACAAAATCCATGATTGGCCACTTACTTGGTGCAGCTGGTGCCGTAGAGGCTGTTGCAACCGTGCAGGTGCCTTGCATATTTTATTAGTTTGCGAATGCAACAGAGAAATTTCAGCATATACATTTGCACAAAATCCTCCGAATAATCTCCGCATGAAAAAGGGAAAAAAATGTGGGGGGTGTTGGCTATGATTGCCTTCTGATCCCAATCACCCCTATTTGGAAAGGGATTGACATTTAAATAAATGGTCTTAAGCATTTTTCTCTTTTCATTTTCTTTTACAAAGGGAAAATTAATTTGTTAAAAGTAATCAGATGCATGATTCGTAGGGTTCCTACTGGAGGTGGGTGCTTTCACTTCCTTCAAATGAATGCTCCTTGCTTCTCATATATTGATGGTGTGCAATTGTCTGATTCATTATCATGTGTTCCGGTTTATTCATTCAATTTATTAGTTTTGTAGTTCGAGTAGGCATTATGCGTTACATTCACTTATCACAAATTCATGCTCTGATGTTCGTTATCATTACTATGCATCTTAATGTGATGAGCTAACTGGATGTTACTCATGATGTATGCTTATTCCATTTTTAAAGTAGATCTTATCTTCTTGTAGGCGATTCGGATGGGCTGGGTTCATCCAAATATCAATCTTGAAAACCCAGATGACATTGTGGTATGGTTTTTAGCTTCTAGTCTTCCGTAAATTCACGTGCAAATGCAATAGTTAAAGCATGTTGTGTTTTGTCAATCATTCACTTATTTGAAATAATCTAGAACATGTTTAATTGCAGCTTAACATTATGGTTAGTAGCTACACTTGATAGATGAGCAACATCTGGACAAATTCAATATTGGCATTAAATGCACGGATCAGATTGATGAAAACATGCATGAAATGTATTGTGATTTGTGAAATCAGTCTCCATTTGTAATTTATCTTCACTCTCAGCTATAGTGACCTAAGAGTGTACTTGTGCTATTTAATTTTCGCTTTATTGGTTCCACGAATCCACATAGCATTTATTGATGACCAAGAATGCATTTAGCTAGAGTCAAAAAAAAAAAAGAATGCATTTAGCTAGTTGAGTCAGTTCAGGCACCATTATTGTTTTCATAAAGCTGCACAACATTTATTGATTGATTGACCACACTTTATGCAGGATACGAATGTACTGGTGGGACCTACAAAAGAAAGACTGTCAATTAAGGTGGCTTTGTCTAATTCATTTGGGTTTGGTGGCCATAATTCATCAATTTTATTTGCTCCATTCCAGTAGATTTTATGGTGCTTAAATTAGAAACAAAATGATGCCAGAGGTATGTAATGTGCTTACATTGTTCTCAAGTCTTTAGGTCCATAGCTGAAGTTCTCTTAAGCGATAATTACAAATACTTCCCTTGAGGCTTAATCTAATTACAAAAAAATCCCAATTATCTTTCGAAATTACACACAAAAAAAAAACCTCCCCTTACATATGTTTCTATTTTACAAATTGCACCCTATTTCAATCCTCAAGGGGGGCATTTGTTATACATCAGGGATTCTTTTTGTAATTTAAAAGATAACTGGATTTTTTTGTAATTAAGTTAAACATCATGGGTAATTTGTAATTATTCCTTCTTTTAATCAGTTCCATTTCGAATTCCTTGAAAGGAACTATAGTTGATTGTTTCCCTCTTACCTAATCAGATGGTTTTGCTCCTCTGCAATGTCTTTGGGACATTTTGATTGGGACAGAGAGAAAGAAGTGCCCTTGAATTGAAGTGGCTACAAAAACTCGTTAGTTCCTCCAGGAGACTTAATGCAATCTCTTTGTGACCACTAACGTTGGATTTTTGATCAAGTTAGCTACTTTGAATGTACTAGTAAAACAAAGATTCCCATACTGTATGATTAAATTTTGAATTAGTTTTATGACATCGTTGAATTAATTGGAAAGATGTTACATCCACAACTTACTGAATCAAGTTTCAGAAATTGTTTCTGGTGACTTGTACCCGAGGTGTGGTTTTAATGGCATAAATGTTGTACACTGGATTAAGATTGTTCACCAGAAACAATGGAAAGTCCTATAAATAAAATAGTATTCTATCATATTCAAAATAAGTGATGTTTTAAAAAAGAATACGCATATTAAGGATTGTGTTAAAATACCCAATATACCCTTAATTAATCATAAATGATGTTTTGAAACAAAACAAATTTAAATATTAGTGTTATTTGGAAAATGATACATTTATGGTGATAGTTGGAAAATGATACATTTATGGGTAATTTGGGAAAAAATATTTCTCACTAGTCTTGAAAAGGTCAAAATATCATTCATTTTTTTGAATTTTTTTATGTGCCAAAACTTCACTTATTTTGAATAGAAGTCCGGGAAGATTGCAAAATTGAACCATTATGGCAACACCCCTGTAAATACGTGACCAATTTTGCAATTTTCTGGAACTCTTACAAGCAACTTTCAGAAGAGAAATAAATAGATCAAAATTGAAGGCCAAACAATTGCCATATACCTAATTGTTTAACTGCATCTTTCTCTTTCTCAATCAAGGTTAGGTCATGAGTTAGAACAAACTCATTTTTAAATAATTAAAGAGTTCATATAAACGATCAAAGAATTCATACTGTAATTAGTTATATCTCTCAGAAGATTTGCGCATGACATTTGAAGCATGGTCGTATTAATTATAGAGCATGTGACAAGATAACCTTAATAAATCTTAGGAAAATTCCAGTTTTGGTTATATCTCTAATCCAATAATCACATGATTGTACAAATGACTAATGAGACCTAATACTAAGATATGTTTCTGTCGAAACACAGCTGGAAATTGGGAGCAAAATCTAAGACGATGACAAGAAATTCTTTCCTAAACAAAAAAAAAAAAAAACAAGAAATTTTTTAGTCGTGGAAAAAAATGTCTAAGCCCGGGTTCGAACCGGGGACCTCTAGTGTGTGAGACTAGCGTGATAACCAACTACACCACCCAGACCCTTTTGATAGCTCAGATATTTAACAGTAATTGAACAATAGATGAAATCAAGGACTACATTTCTCTTTGCTCTTCGAGTAGTTCTTAAAAACTCTATGGAATTGTTTCCAAATGACATTTTTCAATTTCCAACTATTTCAGAAAATGGATTTATGTTTGTTTAAGAAACTTTCAATAGAAATAAAGTCATTTTCAGTTTTCATTTTTTATGGAAAGATTCTTTTGAAAATATAACCAAACAAGTTTTCAACACAATCACACAAATCTATGTGAAAATACACTACAATCACGCAAATCTATGTCAAAAATACTATAACTAAACATATTTTCATTTCTAAACAAAATTAGGACAACAAACCAAACATATTCTCAATTATCACACGAAAACCAATAAAGTTTGAAAATTCATTTTCTAACACTAGAAACTGGAAATTGGACTTGAAAACACATCCATACATCCTAATTTTTTATAAAGTTACCATTCTGAATTTTGGTGAAATATAAATTTGATTTTATTTTTATTATTTCAATTAAAATGTCCAGAAATTTTAATCTACAAGTAGAATATAGGGCAATCATGAACTAGGATAATATATGATCTGCGATTCAGCAAGAATTCAGCATAATTGGACTTCTATAGTTACTCCTCTCTCTTTTTCTCTCTCCTCCTTCTCTCTACCCCAAAAGAAAAAAAAAACCCTAACCTACTTTTCCTCCCCTCCTCCCCTCCCTACAGCCGCCCCCTCCCTCCTTACCCCTCCCCTCCCCCTCCATGTCTTTTATTGGAGGGCCAACAATGGCGGTCATTTGGGTGTCAGAAGGTGGCCGAAATTTTTGGTCCAGGGGTGAAAATGGGTCGGAGCTTCCCGGAGGTGTCTCGGAGCTGAGAAGACAATGGGCTGCGACAGTAGATTTGGGAGAGGGAGAGACATCTTTCTTTTTTCTTTCTATTTTTTTTCCTCATTTTTTAGCTATAGATTGTTGTAGTTTTCTTATTTTGTTTGTATTTTCTTTTCCCAGTTGATTTGCGAAACTCGTAGGCGGATCAGTTTTCTCTGTTCTGTAGTATGAAGTGGTTGCTCGTGCCCGATTTCAGTGTTTTTTTTTGGTGTGTTACAGTCTTCTTTAAGGAGTGTTGAAGTCTCCCGACTGGAGTGGTTAGTTTGGGTGGGTAGTTTCTTAGTCCTTGTGAATCCGAATTAGTTTTACCAATTCCCCGATTGGCTCTTAGTTAGTCTTGTTGGCTCTTAGCCCGTTGGCTATGATTGTAGTTGTAATTTTAGTTTTTGAGTCATTATAATAAAATACTATCATTCGAAAAAAAAAAAAGAAAGACATGAATCATGATGGCTTCAAAGTAGGAAACTTTTTAACAATAAAAACTCAAGCTAATTTCCAAAATACCATCACTGAACGTTATACATTCTTGGTGGACATAGAATTTGCACCACTAAACACAACTGAACTCCGATATTTGGTCCACCCCGAAGCCTGCAAAACAACAGTGAGAAGGGGCCGGAGGGTTTCTAGGTGTGCAATCTCCGACCCTCAAGCCAGGACCGATTCAAAGGGAGAAAATGTATAAGAAATGAAGCAATGTAATGAGTATTCAAAGTCTAACATCAACATATCTTTTAGGAGGCTATTTATAAGTGCAATAGGATTAGTATTTTCTGAAAAATCGGGATTAATTATGGGGAATCTAGGATTTTGCAACATAATTATCGAGTCAGCCCTTATCTTCTTAGAGCTCGGGCTTGAATTAGAGTTTTATGACATTACAAGTTGTAGGAGCTTAAGAGCTCGGGACACACCTATAACTTTTATCCATGAGAATCTATCGTCGTCACCAATAAAGACCCTGAGCTCCGCCTCATACATATTGACCACAGGTCGACCAATTTCATTCTCATCATTAACCTTCAGGTCGAGATCATTCCTCTTGAGAAGAGGAAACAATTCAACAATTTTGTGGCTGACCTTCTTATCAATTCTTCTTCTACTTCTCTTTCTTACTTTCTTTCTTTTTTTTTTGGCTTTTTTTTTTTTTTTCCGTGTGTAGGTTTATATATGTGTGAAGTAAAACAATGATACATTTCATTAAGATACAATGAGCCACAACATTTTTGGTAAACCTAACTAGAGCATGGTTACCCGAGATTACCTTGTGCTACAGTGTTAGAATCTTATTTCGTAAAGGCGATTGATCCAAGTTCGATCCTATACGAGTGTATCATTTCCTCTATTACTCCCCATTGTACTAAAAAACCTAGAGAATGGTTACCCCTAAAATTAAACCTAATTACAAAAATACTAAATTATCTTTCAAAATTACAAATAACCCTTAACATTTGTTTCAATTTAAGAACTGCAGGTATTTGTTGGGTAAATACAGACTAACATCTTAAGGAACTATTTGTAATTTTAAAAGCTAATTGAAGTTCTCTGGAAACAGGCTAAACCTCAATCATAATATTTTCAATTATCCCTTTTATTTAATATGAATATGAATCGAACAAACCCATCAATCGAAATTGATAATGAAAACAAAGAACGACTAAAATCCAACTAATACGTAATTCTGATAACACACATAATTCTTCACGTTAATTCATAAATCAAGTAACTCAGGTTTAACATCATAAGAAATTCCACTAAATCAAGCTCATCTGGTTGGTATACAAAACTCGGTTCACTTAATGAATTCTTGGGTACAAAGGAGGGCTCGTCAAGCATTACCAAGACATGCAGATTCATGCGAACAAAACTCTTTCACTATAAATAAACCTAAAACAGAAATCTAAAATAATCTGAAAAGTCACCATAATTCCTCTCAAAAAATAATTCTCATCTAATCTACAAAAACACGCATAGGCATTCATGTTTTCTTTCGGTTGCCTTTCTTTTTACCCTTTTTCGACACCACTCCCTTCACTGAAAGAGCATTTGAGACGCTTCTCCCTTCTAGCTTCTTTGTTAGCTTCACCACACTCGCCATACCTTTTCTAGCAGCTGCCCGATGCTCCGGCCTTCGGCTCATCATTTTCCGATCAAGTGGCCAATACGCATAAGGTTCAAGCTTGTCTTTTCTCTTCAAATCACCACCCGCCTTTTTGCTAGCATACTCTTTGCCGGTGTATGCCCACCCACTCTCCGATGTTTTCATCCGTTTTTGAGTTTTTCTCGAGTTTGCAGACAAGTGACTCCCGGCTTCACTTCTTCCATCTACCTCCTCAGTGTCGGAGGGGTGCCCTCGCTTTTGTTTCCTATCGAACTTTTTGTACTTACCATCCTCACTAATAACTAGACGCCCTTCAGAATCTATGATTGGTTCATCATCTGAATCGTCCTTCGTTATTACTGGCTGTGAGGATCGAAGAGAAGATCTCGTTTTCTGGCTATCTAGTAAATCGAGAGGCTCGTCGTCTAATTGGTCAAATGAGTCTTCTTGCAAGCTCTTTGCTGCCTTTCGGGTTCTCTTGGATCTGGTCATGTTATACGATTGTTAGTGGTATCCCACATCCTAAGTAGTCCAATTAACCCCCCCCTCCCCCCCAAAAAAAAACCTGAGGTTCGGTTTAATTACAAAAATATCCTGAGGTTTTTGAAAATTGCAAAAAAAAAACCCTTGAGGTTTGATTCCATCTTACGTTTTCCCACTTCATAAGCAAAAACATTTCAAATATCCCCCTAACAGTTATAGAAATATTACAGTTACCTCCTTAAATTTAAGACAAAATCAAACCTGAGGGGGTATCTTGTAATTTTGAAACATCTCTTGATTTTTTTGGTAATTTGACCAAACCTTAGGGTGTTTTTTGTAATTATCCCTGTAATTATATAAAATAGTTTGCAAAATCATCTACTGACTGACCGCAACAAAGATGCTTTGGATTGTAACATTGAGGAATACTTGCTCTGCCGACCAGAAGTACTCTTCTCATCTCCAAATTCACCATCACTATTCCTTGTTTCCTCGTCATCAAGATCAGAAAATATTTTTGTATGATTCCATCTGCTTATCCTGTAAAATATATGAACGTCACCACACCAGCTTGCAACAGAAATTAAAAAGTGACCAAGTGGTTTGTGGTATAGTTATTATGGATACCTCTCAATCATATTTTAGAAAGGCTCATGAAGACCGACCTACTTAGCAGCCTTATTTCAGATTTTTTAATCAAGTACTATCCCAAGTTGCCAATGAAGAAAGGATTTTGAGAAGGCATACATTTAAATGCTAATCTGATGAAATTCGAATACGAGTAAATTCTCAAAATAAAAATAATGTTCTTAAAAAACTCAGGGCGCACACCCACAAGCATGCACACAGATAGGTAGAAAGCTGGAAAGCAGGACATCTCACCCAATAAGAATGAAAGGAGAGTGTTAAGAGGTTAGAAGATGTTAAATTTCTCTATTAAATAACTCATATTTTAAAGAGAGTGTCGAAAAAATTTAGGAGATCCTTAGACATGATAATTGCTGGCTGCTTCTAAGTAAATGGCAGTGACTGATGGTTTTGATTCCAATTTCAGAACCCAAAATTTCTTAGCCACAGCAACTTACAAATGGTCCAATAAGGACTTAAAGTTTGAAGTTCACGATAGAAAATAATAATAATAATAATAATAATAATAATAATAATAATTAATAATAATAACAATAATAATAATAATAATAATAATAATTAATAATAATAACAATAATAATAATAATATAATAATAATAATAATGGTAACTAAAGGAAAATACAAGGGTAATCCCAACAGCTTCTAGATATCAACGGATGGTACAAACAAATTGATTCGGGTAAATTCACGAATAGTTCTTTTTTGTTGTAGTCTTCTAGTTGTTAAAGGAAACCACTATGTTTGAAGAATCCAGCAACATTTACGGCATGATTGGTATGCGGGAATGATGCGGGATGGAATGGGCATTCCCAAACTCATTCACATTCACATGATTGGTATATTTTAAGACATGGAATGGTCATTCCCGCGGGAATAAGTATACCCGCAGCTATAGGATTAGCCATACCCTCCCACCCCCATGGTTTTACGTATTCCCAATCCTCCAAGAATAAGCTTATATTTTTATTTGACAAAAATATCCTCAATTATATTTTCTTTTGACAAAAATATCCTCATATACTTGTAAACCCTACAAATCGTTTCTCTTCCTTCAATCTTCACATCGTCTTCTCACAGGTTCTGCACTTCTCGTTTTCTTCTCAGCCAGGTAACTTTTCTTCTCTTTTCTTTCACGAATTTATCAATTTTACAAAAATAAATTTCTGGTTTGTCATAATTTTTGCAAGTTGTTCGATCGAATTCATTTGGACAAGAAAACATGAATAGTTGTTTGGAATCAAACTTTCGAAAAATAATTGTTCTTGGTCTGACTATCATTAATCGTTCCTGTGTTAGTGTATACGCTTTTGTTGGATTGTTTAATTGCTCTGGCCTATTTTCATATTTGAAGATTTTGAATTGTTTTAATTGCTCTGGCTTATTTTCATATTTAAAGGTTTTAGATTGTTTTAATTGCTCTGTCCTATTTTCATATTTGAAAGGATTGAAACAAAATTTGAAGGGCAATAAAAAACACACAATATTTAGGGTTTTGATTGCTGGAGTAAGGCCTTTTGAGATTTAGTTTTTAAGAAGAAACCCATTAACAAAAATTAATAATCATCTGATTCTGTAATGTATAATGTAAAGAATCGAGCTTAAGCCTTGAGGTGTAATTCGAGAATTTGATTACACGTGTTCTGTTCTGGTGGTTTCTTGGGAAACAGAGTTGATAACCTTGAAAATTCTATCTCAGGTTTTATTAGAATATAACTTGCCATGATTTAGAGAAATTTCCTTTTTCCAACTATTTAATTGGTCAATTTTTTTGAAGTGTTGCACTACAAAATGTATTAATGGATACATAATGACATATGTTTGGTGGAAGCATGCTCTTAACTATCTGATGCCATCTGTAAGTTGTATAATCTGTGATGAGGGTTGTTTGGAGTGTAATTTCTGGAAATAGGTTTTTAGATAAATTCAGTTCATTTTATTGTGTTGGGTTTGCTTCTTGCATGTTCATCTTGTAAACTTATGATGGCGATATTGTTCACCTATTGATTTTGTCAAATTCCCAGTATCAATTTGGCCTCAGAATCCATTGCAGTTTAATTTTCAGCTTTTCTTATTGATCCTTTTGATTACCTATGTAATTATGTAATTTGTTGATTGTTAATCCTAGTGATGGACTAATGACTTGAGCGGACTGATTTATATTTTTTTATTATATTTGCAGTTATGGCAAGATTAAGTTTAGCAACAAGAAAATTAGCAAGGAGAAAAAAATACATAGCAATGTTGTCATATTGGTTGAGCATAATGCAATTAGTAAACTGGTTTTGGCTTATTGTTCTTAATTTAATAAAATATTATAACAAACCTACTAGTATAAGACCAGTGTATCAATATAATTTTTATGAGAGGAGAAAGTATATTCAAAAAATAATATATGCGAGTGATAGTACATGCAAAAACGTAACGAGAATGAATAGGCAAGCTTTTGTTCGCTTATGCTCTAGACTTGAAGCAACTGGAATAGTATCTTCAACCAAAAATATGTTATTGGATGAACAAGTTGCTATGACAGTGCATATTTTGGCTCATCACCAAAAGCAGAGAATTATAAATGTGAATTTTGAACGTTCCGGGGAAACAATTAGTAGGCACTTTAGACAGGTCATAAATGCTATTATTAGAATTCAAGGAGAATTACTTAAAAAACCTGAGGCAGTACCAGATAATTCTACAGACGACAGATGGAAATGGTTCAAGGTATGTTATTTAATTTATAAGTAAACTAATTTATACATATAACAGTGTAATTATTCCAATCTTATCATAATAGGGGTGCTTAGGAGCTCTAGATGGTACCCATATCAAGGTTCGAGTGCCTGCAGAAGACAAACCTCGATATCGAACGCGTAAAAATGAAATTGCTACAAATGTATTAGGAGTGTGCTCCCAAGATATGCAATTTATATACGTATTACCAGGGTGGGAAGGATCAACAGCTGATGGTAGAGTGTTAAGAGATGCAATAAGTAGGAGAAATGGGTTAGTGGTTCCTCATGGTAAGATTCATAAATATTAAAATATATATATATATATATATAAATAAATATCATATGAATAGATTAAACTAACTCATGATTATTAAATAATTTCAAAGGTACATATTATCTTGTGGATGCTGGGTATACAAATGGTGAAGGGTTTCTTGCACCATTTCGAGGTCAAAGATATCATTTGAATGATTGGAGCGATAGACACCAACCTACCACTGCCGAAGAATTCTTTAATATGAAGCATTCTTCTGCGAGAAACATAATAGAGAGGTTGTTTGGCTTGATAAAGAGTCGTTGGGGAATCTTGAGAAGCTCTTCATATTATCCAATAAAAATTCAAAATCGCATCATCATGACATGCTGTTTACTTCACAATTATATAAGGCAAGAAATGGGTGGTTATGATGATGATGATGATTTACAAGATGAAGGAGGGCAACACCAAAATAATAATGAAATTGATGAGGATGAAGAACCTGTTACTACGATTGAACCTTCTAATGAATGGACAACTTTTAGAAAAGATCTTGCAACTGACATGTTCAACACTTGGAGAGCTCATAAAAATTCTAGCTAACTTCTTGTGTTTATCAGTCAAAAGTTTTTAATTTAATATTTTATTGATGATTCTTATATTATTTTTGTAAATGAAAGCTGATTGGTGCTTAAATAACATGGATGTTCTGACATTTTTTTCATGATTGTTATTGATTTAGCTATTTTATGCCTTTAGTTTACACTGATCATGTCATAACATTTTTTAAATATTTGTATTGATCTAGTTATTACTTATTGTCATCTGTATATCAATATCTGTGTTTTAAAGAATGGAAACAACGCAAGATATAAGAGGTCGTGGTAAGAACAAGAGAAAATGGAAGCATGAGGAAGACACGAGGCTTGTTGAGACACTTCTTGACATGGTGAATCTTGGCATGTATAAAGCTGAAAATGGTTTTAAACCTGGCTACTTGAACTATGTTGAAGACAAGATGCAAACCTCTTTGCCTAACTCTGGTCTAAAGGCTAAACCACATATTGAGTCGAGAATTAAGACCTTAAAGAGAGATTTTCATATTGTATATGACATGCTAAATGGCCCCAATACAAGTGGTTTTGGTATGGATCCGATCAAGAAATGTATTACAGCTGAAAAGGCTGTATGGGATTCATATCTTCAGGTTTGCATATCTAACTAGTTAAATATATGCTCATGTTAAATATAATATAACTATATGAAATACTCATATTGAGATTTAACTTTTTGCAGAGTCATCCTACACATGCAAGTTGGCAAAACAAACCATTCCCATTTTATGACGATTTAATTACTATTTTTGGAAAAGATCGTGCAACAGGAATAAATGCTGAAGGTCCTACTGATATGATGGAGGAGATACAAAGAGAAGAAACCAACAATGATACTAATAATGGTGTTGAGCCAACAAATGGAGATGGTCTTGACGACTTAGATGCTTCTTTTTCATTTTCTCCTTTGCAATCTCCACGATCTGAAGTGAGTCACAATCAAAAGAAAAGAAAGAGAAGTGTTGATAACTTGACAATTATGGCAGATATCAAAGAAGCAGCTTCAATTATCGGAAGTGAAATTGCAAAAGCTAGTCAAGTTTTTGGAAAAGCTATTGGAGTTGATGCTGAAATTTCAGAAAAGAGACAAAAAATTGATTCCGAGATAAGGAAGATCCCCAATCTTACTGTAGGGGAAATTATCAAAGCGGTGTGCCATATAGCTCAGTCGCATGAGTTAACCGACGTATTTTTTAGCATGACTGAAGAAGGAAGAGAGCAGTTAGTTAAATCTATTCTACGTGGTGATATTTGAAGTTTTTCTCGCTACATAAGTATTTATAATAGGTTGTTAATTATTATAAATATTGCAGCTCTTTTATTTTTGGCAAATGAGACATTGATAAATGTGTTGGTTATTTAAATATTTAATTGGAATCTTTTGGTTGTTATGGTTTTTATCTTTATTTTCCTACAATTTGTAATTATCCTTTACCTTATAAATATGCCATGAACAGAGTAAAATGAAACATGTAGACTCATGATATTTCTGGAATCTCATATACCAATATGAATGTGTTGTTATTATCTATTAAAGCAATTTTCATCAAAACATTCTTGTTTCATCATAAGTTTATTGTTTCCAATAATACAATTTGTTAATTCATCTAAATAAGTTGTCTGTACTTTTTTTAAAGATTATTAATAATTTAATGAAAAAATTAATAAAATTTAGAATAAAGTTAAAAATATAGTTAAAACATTTTTTTTACAAAATTCTACTAAAGGGTAATTTTGTCATTGAAAAAAAATTCATTACATTCCCATCATTTTTTTTAACTTACCAATCGTGAGATTGGAATCAAATTGGGATTAACTATTCCATTCCTTTCTCATTCCTTGTTGATACCAATCATAAGAAAATGTATAATTGTATCATTCCATTCCCTTTGTTATTCCATTCCTAAACTCATTCCATTACCACATAATTCCATTCCATCATACCAATAATGCCGTTAGGTTTTAATCACTGCACCCAAGTATCCATGTGCATAACGGAAGAAGAAAATACCTGGATGTAGTTGCTTTCGATATAACGGACCTGTCTTCGACAGATTTAGCAGCCTGTTTCTTCTCTTTCCGATCCTTGAGCTGCATTTAGAAGAACAGAAAATGTGCCAAGAAATTATATATTTGTGGAAAAATACAAATAACTAATTTTCGTGATTTGAACTACTAAAACCTTTCTTATATTAGTTAGGAGTTTCATATGCTCTTCAGGCATGACTTCCTTCACAGCATCGAGACCACATTTCTTCACAAGCATTTCAAGAAGCAGTTTAACCTAGAGAAATACATAAAGCAAGCAAACCTTACAAACTCTAAACCCAACAGAAACTCACAGCACAAGGAACAATCTGAACATATATTTCAGCTTATTGTTGCGATAAGCATTTCTTAGTGGGTAGCATAGAATGTAAACCACTGAATTTTAAATTACAAAGACAACCAAATTCCAAAAACTTACTTTAGCTTTGAAATGGTTTCTGGTGCTATCTTGCCAGTTCAGCATCCCTTCCACCATGCTTCGCAAGTGTGTTTGCAGGCCTTCAGCTTGTGATTTGGCAACCAGTACCTTCAGCAAACCTAAATTAGCCTGCCACAAAAGAATAATTTAGAACCAAAAGAGTCAAACAACAAGTGGCATATTGACAAATACAATTAGTACCAGTTTTCAAGTTTTATAGAACCTTAATTATTTCTTTGTTCTTTCTTTGCAGGAGGAGAAATGCGGATGGAAGAACATTGTAAGCAGAAGAAACAAGATCAGAGAACTCATAAGCCAAGCGAGCTAAGCCTGTCATTGCAGCACTGATCATATGAGGGGTTTCACCCGCCAGGCCCCCAGCAACCTACATAAAAACAAAAGAAGATGACAAAAATGGAAATAGCAGAGGTATGTATGCCTCCACGAGTGTCAGATCAGGTACCATGTTAAAAAGTTGACGCAATTTCTCCTCGCCACCTTTCTCCTCATTTTCACATGCATGACCAATCTGGACAAGAATATCATATGCTCTGTTTCTTGTTTTCTTGTTAGCCTAGCAAGAAATTAACTAATAAGAAGCAGCACTTGTGAACCATAGTACAAATTGATAAGGAATAAATGGAGCAGTGTTAACAGACACTTCATAAACATCAAAAGAAATGCTTCAACAAATCATATACAACTTTGTAATTGTCCAAACCCAGAAAAGCTTCAGTTTTGCTAAAAGAAATTACAGTTAAAAGATCATATACAGAGACGAGCTGAACAAATTTGATGTCATGATTAGATATTATTAAAAATAGGGATAATTACAAAAAGTGCCCTTGAGGTTTGACCTAATTATAAAAAAAACCACCTAACTTAAAAAATTACAAATAATACCCCCAAGGTTTCATTTTGTCTATAATTTAAATCCTTCATAAGCAAAAATCATTTCAAAAATCCCCTTCATATTTATAAAAATATTGCAGTTTACCCCTTAGTTTTAACACTGAATCAAACCTCGGGGATATTTTGTAATTTTAAAAGTTAACTGGGTTTTTTTATAATTAGGTTAAACCTCAGGGGTACTTTTTGTAATTATCCCTTAAAAATAAAAAGAAGTGAGCTTTCATTCAGATTTATTGGCGAGTCTGGCGTATATTTACCTCACTAAGAGACAACTTTAAACTCCGCAGTCTTATAACCAGCATGAAATGGGAAAGGGCATACAGTGAAAGAAGCAGAATAAATGTAGGTTGCAGAGGATAAATGAAGTTCTTACAGACAAAGAAGAAGACACCAATAAAACTAATTAGCATTGATTACAGAAAGTCAAATACGTAACATGACATTATGTTGTTGTTAAATTGGGGGGACTTGGTACGGTCCCACACATGAAGCGTACCCAATATGGGAGAGAGCCCAAGCCCACCAAGTGAGGTTCCATCCTAAAACCAATTGGTGATAGGAGTAGCTCACTTGACTTATAAATTGGACTCTCTTATCTTAATTAATCAATGTGGGACAACTCACAAGTGACATATCTCAACACGCCCCCCGCACTTGTGAGTCCTTCGTCAATTCATTAATCGAATCATCACAGAATCCTCCACGCTCAATCACATCATGTGATACGGCCCATCTTGGGCCGAGCATGGGGCCCGCTCTGATACCATGTTAAATTCGGGGGACTTGATACGGTCCCACACATGAAGCGTACCCAATATGGGAGAGGGCCCAAGCCCACCAAGTGAGGTTCCATCCTAAAACCAATTGGTGATAGGAGGAGTAGCTCACTTGGCTTATAAATTGGACTCTCTTATCTTAATTAATCAATGTGGGACAACTCACAAGTGACATATCTGTAATAATTTGTAATAATTCATCTTTATACTTGGCAATGTTCCAGATGTTCCAGAAAATTAGTAAGGCGTGAATGGCAAGTTAGAGCAAGGATGCCAGCAGCTTTTAGACCTATAGATGCACCAATTTCACATAAGGGTATCGACGCCACATGAACATGAAATACTCCCAATGATTCCCTACTTGCAACTTCAGTTTGGAAGGCAAATGAGAGGGTACTCAAAAAATAAATAAAGCTTTTGTTTGAAGCTCCAATAAATAGTTCTCAACTCCAGCAAATCCCTTGCAAGAATAATCTCAAGACTCAGAAAGGCCAAAACATTGACCAAGGTCATTCAGTAGTTGACACTGTAGAGAAGAGTAATTATTGTTCTTCCTTTCCTTCTTTTGAACTAATTAAGTTTTTCTCACTATAACTACACCTGCAGTTGACTGCTGCATCGTATAACTTAAAACACCAACATTAACGCCTAGAGACTAGGGAAGCACAATGGCACAACAAATTTAGTATCTGTTTTCTATTTGAATCCAAGTAATCATAATAAAAAAACAAATTGGTCAGTAACAAGGGTGACAATAAATGACTGGCAATACCTCTTTTAGGGCCAGTACAATTTCAGTAAGGAAAGAAGCGGTGATGTCGTGCCTCCTCTTTTCAGATCCTTCCTGCAGGCATGTGTATGCAAAAACTAAGCAACAACTCAAAGTGTGTATCCTAATGAGAAAGTCCACTTATAATAGTACAACCTCCTGTTCAAGCTGAGTTAGAACAGAATATCAATGTAATCTTTACCTTGGAAACATGGATGATCAAGAAGTATAAACAGTCAAGCCTGTGACGTTTAGCAGAAAAATGACAAGAGGGCAGCACTTCAATCATCAAACTGAGCACCTCTTCGAGTTTTCTTGAAATAAAGTCATCAGACTCCTGTCCATCAAATTTCATTTAGGTCATCACTCATCACCCCAAATGTAATAAAAATTCAATAATAATTAAACAACAAATAATAAAAAACCCTCGAGTGACTCTACTTGCTAAAAGTAGTGGTGGTAGTAGCAGTACTAATAATAACAGAAGCAGAAGCAGGAGGATAAGTAGCTCATTATTATCTTTAGTGCCAGCATATGATGCCTCATGCCATATAATTCATAGTGTGATTCATAGAGGCCATTTCTGATAATAATAATGAACAGGTTAAGTGGAACTCAACAAGAAAGAGACCATGAGATTATCAGGAGACCAATTCACAGTAATCGCAATTGATTATCATAGGCTACTATATTCTAAATTTCTAATAATTCTTATGAGATTCCAGTAATTATTTGGTTTCACTAAGTACTAATATCTGGGGATGTTATACATGTGAGCAAAATGATATTTCAGTACTTTACATAAACATATGTTTTACGTATTAAATGTGACATTTGATTAAACAAGACGAAAAGTCTGTTAAGCTCTTATTTTCATATTAAACAAATAATATATTAAAAGAGGACACTAATGATCAATCATCACTTTGTAGTCCCTCAAGTTTTCACTTTATAGATCTTGGGGATAAACAATTATAAGGCCTAGAAAGGAACTAAATTCTCTTAATTTTATTGAGTATTGAGAAGAGTTGAAAGAGTCAACTTCAAAGAAAGGACTAATTATTCCAAAATGTAGAAGCCAAACAAATGTTAAAAGTTCGTTAGAAGAAAAACAAAATAAAAAAAAAAGACCAAACAATAATTCGAAGAAAAATAAATTAAGAAGAGTTTTGCTCTTCAACAATTATACTGCTGTTTCACAATCTTACGGACATCATTTCCGCAACAGACATTCTGGACTAAAAATCACAACGCACAATATTCAAACCAAACCGCAGAAGAAATCGGAAGTCTCAGCAACATTACCATTTCCAGTATGTGTAATTTCAATTATCTTTTTATCACTAGATTGTTAAATGTGAAATAGAAAAGAGTTAATTACAAAAAGTACCTGAGATTTGGGGTTAAAAAAAAAACCAAGTTTCAATATTAAAAAAGTACCTCTGATTTGGCTTGGATCCTTTTTTGTAGCTTATGGAAAACCAGAGGGATAAATTTGTTTCTTCTTCGTACCCTGAGAGGGGTATTTGTAAGATTTGGGGGAAGGTTTTGATGTTATGTAATTTGTGAAAATTAAAATAACCTTCAGTTAGTAGTGTGATTTTTTTTTATTTATTCAAATTTCAATTTTCCTGGTTTACTAATCGTAGATATGCTTGGGATAGTTTATGATAAATAATTCATGGAGAATGTTATAATTTATGTTGACACTGAGGGATGCTTTTGTAAGTTGTAATAGTTGGTAGGGCTTTTTATTATCTTTTGTGAATAGCCAAAGGGCATTTTTGTTTCCACATAATCTGTAAACAGTACTGCAGGGGCATTTTTGGATTTTTAGGTCAACTTTTGATGACATCGGCAAATTCCGTTAGGTCAACTAACGGTTGCGGTAAAATGTTGGATGGAATAAACCTCAAGGGGTACTTTTTGTAAAACTGAAACTTAGCTGAGTTTTTTGCAATCACCCCAAGCCTCATGGGTGCTATTATTAATTAGCCCAAAGGAAAAAGAGACAGAGACAGAGACAGAGCCAGAGACAGACACCACTGAATCTTGCATGAGATTGAAATTCGCTTATGCACTGATACCAACCTTAGGCCCAACTAATTTTATAAAACAAGTTAACATGCCCAACACTAAACCCTCCAAATGAACCAAGACTTTTACTTATAAAAACGCTATTTTTTATTAAAGGGAGCATTTGAGCACCTGAAGTATCAAAGATAGTGCTCTATAGGCCTTTTTCTGGATCAAGCCATCAACATCCTGGAACACAGAAAATATATGCTTGAATTTAGTTATTTTCATCACATGTACGATGGTAATAGTAACAAAGAAGAATATGGGTCAACCTTCAATGCAGGTTGCATAGCAATAAATAGAAGATCAATTTCCTTGGAATCTAAGCCAGGTAAAAGGGATACTGCAAGGTCAAATAACTGTGCCCTGTACACAAGAAAATACTCTATAAACACTTCCACAGTAGGATATAGTTTGCAATATCTTAGTTTATGAATGCAAGCTGCAAACAAGAGATACACCACCCAGATACACATCAAACAGCTCACCTGGCTGTTGACAGTGAACCTTCATTGGACGAGTTGTCAACCTGCATAAAATTTGGATTTTTGGAGTTTCTTGATTTGCCAGCCTCCTGAGTAACCTTCAGAAGCTTCTGCATGGTTTTTTTGAAAAACCACGTCACCACCTCCTTGTCCGATATTGAAGCAAGCTCGCCAATCGTAGACTGCAAGAATAAGCAAGTTGTGAAACACTAACCAAAAGCTAGCTTGATGGAGGTCAAAATTATTGGGGCAAGTTTCATTCATTAATATGTTGGTAGCTTGTTTCCTCCTATTTATGTGGGTTCAGGTGAAACTTTTAGAACTGGGAGAACACTGGGAATCAGAGACATGGGGGAAAGGGCATGTGAAAAAGAAGGGTGTCATGCAAAGAAAAGGGAAAAGTAAGTAGAACATCTAAAAGAAGGTTCAGGACTCAAATTCTTGTTATTGCATAAGGGAGTTATCATATATGTGCTGTCAATGTTGGTGATGACATTGATGACTTCAGCATTAAATTCTTCCATGAAGCTTTCTTTTCTTCTATTCCTTGGTTCAAGCAATTCATCTAACATTTATGATATGGACAGTTTGCTGTTATGTGCTGATTATATTGTGGACTCCAATCGAGAAACTATTTCCACTTTGATGTAATAGTTTGTGACTCGTGTACAATAAGAATTGCTTGTGCAAATACTAGGAGCAAGATAATTTATGGTTGCATCTAAGTTAGTGCTATGTAGAAATACAACGTTAATGCATGTTATTCTAGTAATTTAAGCAGAGGAAATTATAAGCATATAAGGCATCTATAATATGGGGACACAAGGGCATCATGTTTCACTACTACTGGAGCGTACCCTCAACATGCCAAAACTAAGTGGTCACATGGCATTTGTAGAAAGTAAGTTTCAAATATGATAAAGTTTAACCAGCCATGTTATAAGATTGAATTATCTAATATCCAAGAATCACTTATATCTTCTAGAAAAAGATGGGGGAAAAGAATTATTTGAGTTACCTGCAAAATGCCACCAGTATCTTTAGAAGATTTAAAATAGACCCCAGTAAGAACGGACAACAACTCACGAGCAGAGGATTTCAACATAGTCAAGTTAGAGCCAGCAACTTGTGCAGTATAAAGGGCAATGGCTCGTTCTTCTGGTATGCCTACTTCGATATTCTGACTGTTCTGCTTTCCTTCCAGAATTCTCTTATTCTGCTGAATAAGAATCTGTAAGCTGGAGCATATTATACCACGAATTTCAGGTTCTTCTTGAAGAGCAGTACATAATGCTCTCTCTAGACCTTTGAAGCTTTCTGCAGTATCAACTGGGTAGTTGCAAAATGATGGTAGAAGTGACCACAAGGAGTACACAATTCCATCGACACTCCTCGCTGAATACATTTTTCCTTCCTGCTCAAGCTGGATTGTGTATTGTTTATTTAGTACACACCCCCAAAAGAAAAAATACGTTTAATAATTACTCAAAGATTTTCATACCACTGCAGATTTCCGCTTCATTTCTGCAACTGTGGGTAAAATCGACTTGGTAAAGAAACTCAAATGAGCACCGACAGTATACTGTTTCAGTATTGGAAAAAGCCAAAGATTGCTCTCAGATAGATCTTGAACTTCCAAATTAAGAGGTAGAAGACTCAAAAAGACCTCGGGCCCCATAGCAGCAAGAGCTGATCCAATACACTCATGCAACTGCCAAAATTATTTAGAACAATTTAAAACCAGATATTAAGTAGAACATAGAGGAAGATTTGGTGTCCAATCAGATAAAATTCGACATTACAAACTAATGTCCAAAACAGCAATGAATATTTAAAAATATGTCATGCACAATATTTCTCAAAAAGGAACTCATTCCAGACCTAAATACACTACAAGTCACATAAGGAAGATGCTCTAGTACGTATCCAACAATTCCCTATAATTAATACATGGCAAAATGCAGATAATGCAAAGCTGCATCTTCCATGGTGCCTCAAACAGAAAATAAACCCTCATCCTCAACCTTATAAGAACCAGAGCTTATCTTCACAAAATCCTCCGAATGCTTGATCCTACTTAGATGTACAGGATCATAGGAAAATTTTAGGGTGATCTCTTAGGAAACCAACAAGGAATTCAATCCTTAAAAACATTCTTCCTTACTCTTCTTAAGCAAGTTATTTTGTAACTTCAATCCATTCTGAAAAAGATATTAACATTATAAGCTTTTTTTGCCTCGATCACTGACACCAACCTACCAGGCCATAAGTGAGCATATGCTTAGCCACGCTGGCAAAACCCAGTCCGAAAATGAATGTATTCACTGACCAATATGAAAGGTTATACAACATCCTCCCCAAGCATAGCAAGCTAGCAATGTAGCAACACTGGACCCAAGATTTCTAACAGGGGATGTTGAGACACAAAGATGTCCCCCAATTGACCACATGAGGCTACGTCTAGGAAACACGAATACTTCTGTGAGAATGACGTACAAGTACCAGATACCTATCGGATATACGGATACAATACTCCATGGATACGTATCTATACGTACCCATAAAGTGTCCAATTGAAAAAAAAAATACAGGCTAGACATCCCAATTTGAAAGAAACAAATCCACATCCATATGAATTCTTGTATATCCACATATGGAAAGAGATAGAATTTAAGGAGAACAAACTGAGAGAAGAAATAGAAGGGGTGTCTAGTGCAGTAGTGGGTAGTACAAAGGTTAATGGTTAAACAAAAGGTAAATGATTTTCCATTGCTGATATTTCAACATGTTTTCAGACTAGCTGTAATTATTTGGCCACTATTGGGTCAGACTAGCACAATCCACTTATATACAAATAAAAGAGGAGAATACTACTGTAGATTGTTTTCAAGGAATAGGACAATAAATTAAGTAGAAATATTCAGATAACAAGATAATTTAAAAAAATCTAACTCAAACATCAATTCTGAGCACACAATTTGGTTACGGATAATATAATCAGAGTTCAGTCACTGGCTGAAATCATTGTGCCCCCAAAAAATTAAATAGCTTAAGAAAAAATTCAACTAACCATTGGCAATCATATATACGGAGATTTCTTCATTGTTTGAAGTTAAACTCTAAAAAATATCTGAATTACTCTTCATAGTAGTCAGTTCATGATTTCATCATCATCTCAGTTCAAATAAGGAAAGAAAATGAAAACTAGAAATATTTACTTTTATTGCATGGGGGATGGAATTTTATTCGTCCAAAAAAATATGCATCCCATATAATACTCCTACGAGATTTTCTTAACCTTAACCAGGAACTGCCTGACTCAGTCCCCAAAGGCTCCACTTCTAGAAGCCCACTGGTTTTAAGGACATCTAATTAGCACCATTAACTTGTTAAATTGAAGGAAGCAGGGCAATCAGCAATGACTATCAAATACAAAAAGAAAATACACAACTGTAGGAACTATACGCAACTCCTCCAACTTTGTTACTGGTACCCAGTAATTTTCTATTTTTCCGATAGGTCATTTTCTCCAGTATATGAATAAACGCCTCGAATTTACATGAGGAGTTCTCTAAAAGAGAATACCTGATATATCCTGTAAACAAAAATTTGACGGGCATTCTGGGGGCCAGGTTGGCTAGACCAATAGATTTTGAATTGCATATCGACCGAACACATTGATGAACACCACAGGAGCCTAACTAGAAGTCTAGACGAATGGCTTAACACTGCTCAATTCTAGTCAGATGGACTAACAAGACAAGCTTGACCACCCAGGTTCAGGTGCACTAAGCAGAGGAACCATACAGATACAGTATATGTAATTCACAACATTAATTGTTCAGAGTTTGGTCTGAGAAATGTATGTGTTTAGTAATTATAGATGTTGTATCATTCTTTGTAACATAACATTGCTATTTTTTCTCAAGCTTTAAGAAGAGAAAAGAATCAAGCTTGCTGCAACTTAAGGCTTTAGCAACTTTTCTCTGAAAAAATTTGTTGGGTATTTTCAGAAACATTAAATTTGTTCAGGTCGGCAAAATCTAATTCCTATTAAAGTCGCCTAAAATTCAAAAAAAACACAAAAGCTAGCTTCTCAAAGAAGTTTTCCTATCTTAACATTTTAGTTGTAAGCAAAGTGGATATATTCTTAATCCATTTACAAGGCGACCGATGGAAGAACAACATTCATAGTTTTAAGAAGCTCTATGTTGAAACATTTAGGAAGAAAAACTTACATCTCTGGGTCTCCTGAAGACCTCCAATTTAATTCACTTTCATAAATGTCACATAGTTACATACTGACTTGGTAAGGAATAAGGATTTCCATGAAGACAGATGTACTCCATATATAATGTCAGTGGACTAGTACTCTCTGTCTTGATTCTCCAAATCACAACTTTATAACTCAAAATCGTATTGCCTGGGAGTTACATCTATGAACTTATAGAAGGGTTTCCAAGACGGTTCAATGGCATCACATTATACATGTATGAGACGACGGTGAACTTTTTAAAGAGAAACACTAGAACATATTGCTTCAGCAAAAAATGTAAATGCTATAAAAGGCGAACAAACATTTTCTGAATCCACGTTAAATTTCCTTTATAATGATTACCTGCTTCCTGAAAGCAAAGTCTCCATCTGGCAACTTCTGCATATCAGCTAAACTGTTGAGTGTTTCTTTCAGAAAGTAAGACGAATATTTACCTGCAATGCCAAGTGGAAAAGGCCCTCAATTCAAATTACTCCAAATCATCTTTCTATTGATATCAGAGGAATGAAATTCAAAGGTAAAAATAGGATAATTCCCTCATACTTTTTGAGGAAAAGCTTGACGAATGATGTGTTTGGTAAAGCTTATTTATTTGCAACCAGGATACAGAAAAGTTACTAATACCAAATAAAGTATGTTAATATCTTGTCAAAGCATTAAAAATAATATATTACAAACATTTTATCCAACATTGTTGAAAGCTTAACTACCTAGTTTGTCAAACATGGTTGAAACAATTTGAAATGACATATCCCAGACTGCTTCACAATGATAATCGAGCAGGCTTGCAATAGTTGCACAAACTTTTTCTATGACAGTTGGGCCGGATTTCCTTGTGGCCACATTAGCATTCACATTAATCTGATCAACACCCTGTTTGATCAAGCTCTCATCAATACATGAATGTATTAAGCTCTTAAATGTTGCCACCGCTGCTACCAAAGCCTCCTCATGCCCAGAAGCCAAAATATCTGAATAAAGCCCCATATGAAAGTTTAGTATACTGCATTTAAGTACACATGGCAACATTGAGCCCAAAAAACTAAAGGAAAAAAGGAAAGGTAAATATAGATAAGTTAGTTAAGAATTTTCCAAATGGTATTCTAGAGCGAAGAAATAGTCGACGAGAGAAGAACAGAAAAAGGAACTATTAACCTTTTAACGCATTGAAAACAACAGGAAGCTTGACCACACAAATTTGCCTGTTGAGTGAATAAACTCTTTTCATCCCTGTGTCTAACAAGCGAGCAGTGAATGTCATGGTACCAGCAGATGATTCATTCGGGGAGACTGAGGTAGTTAAAGAGCATAATAATTCAAGTAGAACTTCCGCAGAAATTTCTCCAACAGAATGGAGACACAGAGCATTCAGACCATCTGCTATGCGTCTGGTAACAATGGGATGTTTCAATTCCAGGAGAGATTTGAAATACTTCAAGATGCTTGTAGAGGATTTTGAAGACATGTAAGGAAGACAGATTTTAAGAGCATCCAGAATGTAGATGACCTCTTGCGCTGCCTTGGGCCCTTCTGAAACAGAATTTGATCCTCCGGCAATAAGAAGAAACCTTTCAAAAACATTTGTAATGGCTTCACTAGCAGGTCCCAGCAACGGTGCAAGTACTGGTGCTAACTGAAAGTACTCCAGGACTTCACGTAGACATGAATGTGATTGTTTTCTCACCTGTGTTTCACCATCCAAACTGATGCTTAGAGAGATCGTTGAAAGAATGTGGGGTAGTACGTAAAAACTAGTCATCTATAAAGGCGACAGTTCATAAACCAATGTACTCATTCCACCACTAATGGGTTCTTCAACATCCTCAACACCAAGAAGCCCAAATTATTGTTTCTCCGCTCTTACCCATTGAAAAAAAAAAAAACAGCATCTTCATTCCTAAATATTATGTTCTGGTGGCAAGTCAATATTTTTTGCCGCCCAAAATTATGGAAGCTATCTACACATGAAATCCGAAATGATATGACTGGCTTAAGAACGGTAGAAGTAGCTGCATGTTACTACCATTTTTTTTTCTAGTCTACGCAATTAAAATCAAAAAGCTATTTCAAACAAACAAGAATTCGTCCTCAGAAGAGCAACTGAGCAATATTTCGTCCGGGCATCCCCAAAAATATAAAATGAATTAACTCAACTACATAGCAAGCAAGGACCCAAAAAATACATACAATTAGTCACTCACAACAAAACACAAAAAAACAATATTACAAATACCTCAAATTTCACCAAGCAACAATCTTTAGCCAAGCTACAGCATCGAACACACAAATTCAGCATGCTAGATGAAAACACAAATTCCTAATTCAAAATGAAAACACCTAAAAATGGCACCTCCAGCGTTTTCTAAAGATTACAAAGATTTCACCTTTTGATTAAGAAAAAAAAAATAATGAGTATAAAATCTTCTTCACAACAGCCAGGAATGCATCAAATTCAGACTAATGAAACAATTGACAGTACAAAATAGAAAAGTTAGAAAAGACAATTTTTCCAGACCTTGAGCCGATCATCAGTTATGTAGCAGATGAGAAAGCCGTACAACTGCTCCACGTCTGCCCACCCCACCTTCTCCCTCACGATCAGCAATCGCGAAGCACACTTTATCCCAGGCACAACGCCGTTAACTCCCACGGATTTCAACCGAAGAACCCGAATTAGAAGCTCGGATAGATAAACGTATTTTGTTTTGAGGACAGCAGGGGAAAATCTATCAATGACGAGGGACAGAATAGTAAGTAGGGCGTCGAGGAGGTGCCCCGCGGGGTCGGCGCTTGATGAGAGGCGATCGAGGGAGGAGCACGTGGCGCCGAAGTACGTGATGGGGGTGAGAGGGAGGTTTTGGTCTATCAGTTCCTGTGACATGGCGCCTATGGCGGCGCAGATGTGGAGGTGGTGCTCGTTATTTGAATTGCTGTACTGAGAGAGGACGGCGGCGCAGAAGTCCTCGTTGGAGTGTTGTACCGGCGGCGCCGTCTCCATTTCGACGCCTTCCATGATTGCCGGAAAGAAGTTAGGCGCGGGGGCGGGTTTTAGGGTTTAGCCTTCACGGGAAGAGGGTTTATTTGAGTGGTTCGGGTTGAGAAAAAAATCAGCCAAAATCAGGTGATCGTGAATTTTAGACAACGGCTCGGATATTATAGTTTATTACTAAAATCACAGTTTAAAATATTAAATAGAAAATGGAGCAATTTATTGATGCAATTATGGTTTATAATTAAAAAATATATCTTTATATATATAATAACCAAGTCACCTATAAATAATAATTAAAAAAAATTCACACCTAAACACATTTCTAGAATCATTAAAATATAATTACAACATGTAAAATTAATTTTGGTAATTAGTATATTAATTATGTAATGTCTATATCAATATCTATATCTATATTCTATATAATAACAAAGCATTATATAAAAAAAAAAAAGTTTTCCAAATTTGTGTGTACTGTACTGCATTAATTATTATTTTTGCCTTTTTTTTCTTTTGTAAAATTTATTAACTTTTTTGTTTTTTTATCCATTTTTTATGTATAATATATCAAATTAATTGTCTTTTTAATATCATCAAATTTGACACCCTATTGCATATATAAAATTAAAAAATAAACATAAAAATAAAAAATATAATATATATTTACTTAAAATCTTATTTTGATGGACTACAATAATTATACATTTGGGTTTTTGGACATCAATTTCTAAATTCATATATTTTGGTATTTGTGATATATGTGTAGTTGTTATCTGGGCTTAGCCCATTTTTCATAATTATATAAATTATATTTAAGTTTATTAAATTCAATTAAAAATACTTATTTTAATTGAAAGAATATATCATAATATCTATCCAAATATTATATATATATATATATTACATATATCAATACATAGCATTATATATATTTATGTAATAATAAATTAAATTTATATTTCAAATAAATTTATATTCATAATAGTTTTTTATATATAGAAAATTATTTTTAATATTTATTAACGTATTTTATATGTTAATAGAAATTATTTTTATATTTATCAATATATTTGATATTCAATTTTTAAAGTTGTATATTTGAACTATTAGGTATGAATTTGTTTGCTTGATACTTTTTTTTTACAGTTGTATATAAATATATATATATATAGAATAATTTTTACTTTTTTGAAATATTTTATTTTCTGCTGAAGTTATGCTACCAAATATAAAACATGAATTTTTGTTATATATATATATATATAATAATAATAATAATAATAAGCAAGTCACTTATAAATAATATCTCAAAATTTCTCCGCCTAAACCACCCTCTAATAATAGTAAAAATATAACTACAACATGTAACGTCAAATTTGGTAATTAGTGAAGTAATTCTGGGAAATATATGATTAAAAATCGGACAAGCTCTTATAGGCTCCCGATCAAAATAAATTTCGTTAAGATATTAATCTTTAATTGCAATGTTGGAATGAGTATTTTATTATGATACATTTATGATCTATTTTTTAAAACTCTGAATATTTGATTGATTGGAACTCAATTTTGTCAATAAAATAATAAAATCAACTATTAAATTATTTATGTCGGGAATTCTGTAATGCTGATGGATTTTTTATTTACAGTGGATTGTCGATGTGTAATTGTAATATTTTGGATATACAAAACTTTCAAAAATATAACAGATAAATATTAACAATAAGGAAAATTTAATATACATGTTGATGTTATGCTTTATTAACTGAATAAAAATATATCATCTTATCGAAAACTAAATTGAATTACTATAAAAGATTGGTAATTAAATCCCTAATTAAAAATAATATAAAAATACAAAATTACTACACTATTGAACACCGAATTATTCAAGAAACAAAAATATCCCAAAACAAATATCAGAAAGTAAAACCATCTAATAATGTTACAAAACGTAGTAAATAATGAGAATAATTAATTTTCTTAATTATTCTCATTAGTTCTTCTATAAAGAATCCAATATTCAGTCATGGTCAATTATATATATGTTGTTTTAACCAGTCACATATCGTAAGAGTTTGAAAATTTTAGTTATCATAAAATAAAACCAAACAGGCAAATAATATTGTGTATAATTTTGAAGTGTAACTTTAATATAACTTGGTTTGTTTGAAGTTTGTATTGTACGTTTTTATATTCATTAATATTGTAACTCTTATATGAATGCAATTTATGTGCCTTGACCCAATACACCCCATGCATTGCGGGCAATCGATCGTTATATTCAAAACAAGACATTCCTTTATAATTTATTTACAATTAAAAGAGATATATAGTTAGACAATTGATATATTAATTGTCGAATGATACTTGGCATTCTAAACAAAATGCAATTATATTTTTTCTTTATTGTTGTTAAAATGTATTATGTTTTGTGTTCAAAACAAAACATCATTAAAAAACATGAAAGTATGTTAATATAAAAATATTTTCTTATATGTAAACTATTATAAATATAATTTTATATGAAATAAAAATTAATTTTTGTCTTCCATAAATATTTATATATATATATAATTCTATGAATAGATATATGTAATATATATCATATTTGGATACCTATTTTGAGATATTTTCTTCAATTAAAATAAGTATTTTTATATTAAATTTAATCAACTTAAATATAATTCTATATAATTATGAAGATATTATTTATGCCCAAATAATAACTATACATATATCATGAATAGCCAAAATACAGTAATATACAAATTATTGTCTAACATGCTGAATGCATAATTTTAAAATCCCATTACAAGCTAATGATAAATATATCATATATTTTTTTTATTTTTTATGTTTAATTTTTTATTGTATATATATATATAATATTAGTATCAAATTGAAGATCGTAAAAATATGATTAATTAGATATATTATACGTAAAAAATGGTTAAAAATGGAAAAGTTATTCAGTTTTAAAAAATAAGAAAAATGGCAAATATAATAATTAATGTAGTACACACACAGATTTAAAAACTCATTTTACATAATTCTATTTTTTATTTAATTTTAAAAAGTAATATATTTAAGAAAGTTGACTAAACAATCAAATCCCAAACATTTATTATTTCTTATTTTTTTAATATAATTTTATTACTTTTTTTAGTAATGTGATTTAGGCAGGAAAATATTCGGGTTACTATTCTAAGAATAGTCTCTCTTTATATATATATATATATATATATATATACACACAAAAAAAAAAAAACTTATGTGAGACCGTCTCATGGATCTAGTTCCATGAGGCGGAGCCCCAGATACCCAAACCTGCCCCAAATACCCAGCCCCTGCCCCAAACCCGTTGAACCCGCCCCAACACCCAAAAAACCCTGTTTTTTTTTCTCTCTCCTAAAACCCATGGTTATAGTCTGTTTCTTTACGTTTTCATTCGAAAATTTCCTCCGAAATTTCTTCGCGATTTTGTCTCCGATTTGTTGCGGTTTTTCAGTTTCAAGTGCGGCTCTATTCGACATGGATAACTGGTAAGTCTTGATTGAGGGCTTTGCACTTCGCGGTAATTTCTTCCGTTTCTTTTAGTTTTTTCAGTTTCAAATGTGGTTTAGTTACGATTTTTCTTCATTTTTTCTTGCGTTTTTCTTGATTTTTTTTTATGGTTTTTTGATATAAAATGTAAGTTTTGTTCAGTTTCTTGCGATTGTTTCAGTTTACTTGTGTTAGGTTTGTTAGGTTCTCGATTTGTTTAGGGTTTATGTACTTTTTTATGCAAAATGTATTCTAGGGTTCTTAAATTGGGTATGTTAATTTCTTAGGTTTATGTATTTTTAGCCTTTAATATGTGTGGTGTTGTTTTGATGTTTTCACAATTGTAAACTAAAAAACGTTTCTGCATAAGCGTATGCCATTTTGTCGTTGTTAGTTATTGTGTCTTATTATAAATTATGGAAGGACATTTTACAATAACTCCTGTCAGGAAGAAATGATATTACAAAATGAATGCACGTAAGACTGTTTCTCCTAGAAAAAAGCAACTCGCACCGAGAGATGAAAAAAATGTTCCTGAAAAAAGGAAAACTAAAGAAAATATTCAAGCGAAAGATCCAAATCCTATTCCAAAGAAGAGAAAAGTATCACAAAAGGCTGAAAAAGAAAAGAAAGATAAAAACAGGTGTAGTCACTGTTTAATGCATGATTATATTGTTGTTTTGATGTTTTTGTGTTGATTTGTTGATTGTATTATTGTTGCAGTGGAGATGATAGAAAAAGATCTGATGTGGAGGTACGTGTAGAGAAAAAGCGAAAAGCGAGGTAACAAATACTTTCATATAGAAGTATCACTATGCATGTTAAAAGTATCACTTTCTGTGTTAAAAGTATCAATTTTCCTGTGAAAAGTATCAATTTGCATGTTAAGACCTAATTTGTTTATGAGAAATACTTTCATATAGAAGTATAATTTTTCATGTTAAACGTATCAGTTTTTGTGTTAAAAGTATCAATTTTCCTGTGAAAAGTATCAGTTTGCATGTTAACACTTAATTTGTTTATGAGAAATACTTTCATATAGAAGTATCACTTTTCATATTAAAAGTATCAGTTTCTGTGTTAAAAGTATCAATTTTCCTATGAAAAATATCAGTTTGCATGTTAATAATATTAATTTGTTCATTTGTTTCTCTGAAATACTTTTATATAGAAGTATCACTTTCTGTGTTAAAAATATCACTTGCTCTGTTAAAAGTATCACTTAACTGAGTATCACTTTTAACATAATTTGTTTATGAGAAATACTTTCATATAGAAGTATCACTTTTCATGTTAAAAGTATCAATTTTCCTGTGAAAAGTATTAGTTTGCATGTTAATACTATTAATTTGTTCATTTGTTTCTGAGAAATACTTTTATATAGAAGTATCACTTTCTGTGTTAAAAGTATCACTTAACTGAGAAATACTACTTTATTTTTGGATTGTTGCAGAGATTTCATTAGTCAATGTATACCTCATGACTTATTTGAGTTTATGAAAAAGTTGAGTGATAGACAAAAGGATGATGTAGAAAGTATAGGATTTGGAGGTTTGCCGAGACTTCATATTGATTCAGCGTTTCCTATGGGTATTGTTAAAAGTTTGGTGAAGAATTTTAAAGGTACCAGTTGGATGTTGAAATTCGATGATATGAGTTTTATTGTCACATCAGATGACATATATGATATTTTTTAGTGCCCAAGAAAGATGGAAATAATGTTGATGAATCGGATCGGGGAGAGTCTGTTGTTTTGATTGATGAATGGAAGGAAAGTATGATATTGATGGGGAATCTTTGGTTTATAAGGTGAAGAATGTGATTGAGAGCAGATTAGTTGATGGCGGCGATGATTTTAAGCGTTTTTTTTGCAATTTTTTGCTTATCATCTTTTTTGACGCCAAGGACGAATAGGAAAGTGGATTTCCATGCGATCAAATCAGTCGTAGACGTGGATAAAATAGGGAATTACGATTGGTGTTCGTATATTCTAAAAAAGTTGTGCATAGGGGTGGGCAAATACAACAGAACCCCAGAGCAAAATATATCAGTGGGTGTGTGTTGGTTTTATTGATATTGTATTTCCATAGATTGAAATGGCAGGGAAATGCTGAACCATCCACATTACCGCTGATATCTCATTGGACGTCTGAGAAGTTGAGAAAAAGAATCAAACAAGAAAACTCTATTGACGTGCTAGGTTAGGGTGAATGGGTAACGGATACATACCCTGTTTGTTTGAGGAAGAAATCCACGGCTAACAAAGAGACAATTGGAAAAAATGAGACAGTTGCAAAAAATATGGCTGACAAAGAGAGAGTTGGGAAAAACATAGACGAAAGTGATGAACAAGAAAAGGTTGAGCTTGATGATGATGAGTTGCATGATTCATCATAGTATATAAATCTTAAACTACCGAAGGGAAACGAGCTTGATGATGATGAGCTGCAGAAGTTGGCTAGAGATGTAAGTTCATTTAAAAGTATCAGTTTTTACTTGAAAAGTATGATTTTTTACTTGAAAAATATCACTTTTACTTGAAAAGTATTACTCATCACTGTAATACTTGAAGTGAAGAGTATCACTTTTCATGTGAAAAGTATCACCTTTACTTGAAAGTATCACTTTTCACTTGAAAAGTATTACTCATCACTGTAATACTTTGAAGTGAAGAGTATCACTTTTCATGTCAAATATTAACATATTTCTTCTTATTTCTTGTAGAATAATCATAAGGCTTTTTTGATGTGCAAGAGGAATTTTAATCTTGTGACACAATTTCACATGGAGGAATTCGGAAAGTTGAAAAATGAGATGACGCAAGATAAGAAAGATACAGTTTCATCTCCGCACTCGTCAATTTCTGAAAGTCAGTTCTTCTCAGACTCGAAGGTGCACAAGTTAATTGATAAAGTTGTTAAAAACTTTCAACTGATGAAGAATTTGGCAGCTCAAATGCCAAATTTTAAGCTCCTTACCCCCGAGGATAAGGCTGAAAAAGCTGTTGAAGAAGAGGAAAATTCAGGTGAAGAAATGGGTGAAGAAGTCGGCGAAGAAGTTGGGGAAGAAGAAGCGGGAGAGGATGCTGAATTCCAGTCCCAGTTCATGGAAAAACACAATAGCAGTTTTAAATTCATGCGTAGGAAGGAACAAGATATTGTCGACTAGTTTTTTCAATCACCAAAGAATGATCGAGTAAGTAAATTATTTTTATAAATTGCTTTAATTTCCAGTTCAAATCCATTATTTTGTTTTATTAATAAAATTATTTTTAATTTTCAGTTCAGACGCTTCTGCACATATTGGGGTTTTTTTATTGCATTTGACGATGGCATAACAACATTGCACGACTCAATGATGACCCACATAAGCATCATAGAAACATGGGTTATGTTGCTTAACAAAAGACCAGCAACGAACTGTTTTTTTTTTTAGAAATAACTGTTTTATTTCAATTCTCAACATTCTGTAAGTTTCATTTAAAAGTATCATTGTATGCTTTAAAAGTATCAATTTTAATATTAAAAGTACCACTTTTTGCAACAGATGTATCTTGAAAAGATTTTTATGGAGAGAAAGGGCAGGATCACAGTAAAAATTTGAGAGATTGCTGGGACAATTGGATCTCAAGTGGAAACATCAAAAACCTCAGCACCGTGGATTTTGTAAGAATATCTTTCATGTTTTGCTTTGAAAGTTACTTTTTACTTTGAATAGTATCATCTATGATAAATTTTCCTGTTTTTCTTCTTAAAAATGCAGATTTTTGTACCAATTTGCTATATGCAATATTATATTTGTGATGTCATCAACTTTTTTCTTCTTAAAAATGCAGATTTTTGTACCAATTTGCTATATGCAATATTATATTTGTGATGTCATCAACTTTGTTGATGGAAAAGTGCAATATTTAGACAATTTGGTGCATCATGAAGATGTTGCTCCTGACTATTTCAGTCTTGCAAAATTGGTGGTAAATTATTTAGTTGATGTTATTATTGATGTCGTTTTCATGTGAAAAGTATCACTTTTCACTTGAAAAGTATTACTCATTATTGTAATACTTTGAAGTGAAAAGTATCACTTTTTAAGTGAAAAGTATTGTTCGACCGCTGAACACCTATAAAAGTCTAACAATCCTCGCAAGAGAACGACATCAATCGTAGGGTAGCAAGTTGACCACAAGTCGTCTCTCAAGGAAGACTTAGCCAGTAAATAATTATTATGTTTCACAATAAACAAAAAGTGAATCCTAAACACTCTAATCAGATTTGTGATTTTAATAAACTAAAAGAAAATAATTAAGAAGACAATAATCAAACTAAACACGATTAAACTTTGAGAAAAATATATGGATGAAAGTCTAGGATTTCAGATTCATCTCATCAAACTTGCAAGCAGAATATCAACTAATTGATCATGTGGTTAACAAATATAATAAACATGTAACAATAAGGCCTAGATCTGATAACTCACATATTCATAGGGGTGGCAATGAGTGACATGATACGATAGCACGACACGAACACGACATGATTATAAACACGATTACCGAGACAAAATGCACGATAAAGCATGACACGATATGACACGACAGGAACACGAAATTGAAAATTAATTTAAAATTATAATTATCATTATATTAAAGATCAAATAAAATATATAACACGAAAACACGATAGTGTGACATGAACACGACACAATAACATGATTTGCCACCCCTACGTATTCACAGATCAGGGCTATTCCAACATAATTTGCTATTTTCATTAAGCCAAAGTTAGATAATACATCTCTGATTCATATCTAACCCCCTGAATAAATTTAATTCAGGAATAATATCTTCTCTCGATCTCAATTATTCCCTCAAAATAATCAAAAGTTGGCCAAATAATTAATCACCAAATAAAACAATTTATTCACGAAAGCATATCAATTAGTCAATACTCATGCTTGTTTGTTTGAATCAAGTCATCCTAATCCTAGAACAAGAAAGTTAGTTCATGACTGTAGATGGATTCATCAATTCAATAGAGAAGAAAAGAGCAATTATAAATATGATCATGTAATAACAACACTCACCAAGCAATTGAAATCAGATAAAAAAGATGGAGAGAGATTACACTTTGATCTAGCCACAAAATATCTCCGATGGAAAAACAAGCAATCCCCAATGTTGGATGGAAGAGAAAAAAGAGAAAATTAGAGTCTAAAAGCGCTAAGAAGTAATGACGTTCGAAAATATGGGCTCCCAAGTCTTATTTATAAGACTAGAGTCCTATACAAGGTGGAAGAGCCAAAAAACGAATAAAAATCGTGATTTTCATGTTCAACAAGTACCGTGCGCGCCCAAGACAGTACAAATGTTGTTGCCAGACGTGCGCGCTCGAAACTTCGGAATTTGCTTTTAGTATCTTCTTATAAATTGTAACTCTATCTCTTAGATTTCCATAGCCACTTGAATGACCTCAATATCAATGTTATAGAGAGAGTTATGGCCAAAATACTAAGACGTGTCATTTCCGAAATTTTATCACTTGATTTCTACTGTCACATGATTTTAACCCATCCAAACATCTTCATTTGCATTTAGTACTGGAAGTAGCCATTGTAGAACTCTCTTTTAGCTTTCTAATGGCATAAGAATCAGGTCAATTGAGCTTCAGATGAAAAAGTAATGTTCCAAATACAAGACTGCTGCAGTTGCGCGAAATGACTTTTTGACGTTTCTTGCTCCAAAACTTATTTTTTCCACAAAATCCTAGAAAATCAACAAAAGAACCCAACGTAACACTACAACATGCAAATGCAAATAAAACAGGCCAAAGATATGTATAAATCATGACACAAAACACGCACAAAACATGCAAAACAAGTATCACTTTTCATATGAAAAGTATCAGTTTTATGTTAAAAGTATTACTTTTCACTTGAAAAGTATTACTCATTATTGTAATACTTTGAATTGAAAAGTATCACTTTTCAAGTGACAAGTATTAGTTTTCATGTTAAAAGTATCAGTTCTCTATTTGAAAAAAATTAAATGTCACTCTTCATGTGATTTCTCTTTATTTTCAGCAAAGAGAAATGCGTATTTTCTTGAAGCAGAAAAAAACCACCCTAAAGCTCATGATGTTGCGAAATATATCTTTGAGAATGTCAATTTTTCTTGGCAAGGAAAACTAGCCAACATTGATTGTGGTGTTTTCTTAATGCACCACATGAAAAATTTCAGGGGGCTTGTGTACTCAGAACCAGATTTGCGTATGAATATTGTGCAAAATTAAGGGCACATAAAAGGTATGAATATTTTTGTTGGTTATAAAATTCGATTAGATTGTTCAAAAATATTTATTTACGTTAGTTTTATCTTGTTTTCATTGAAGGTCGGTGAACGACGCAAATTAAGGGCTTCTTACTGTGCAAGAATTGTTCTTAGCCGGTAGAATGAATTGAGAGTGCAAGTCGAGAAGGATTCAGTTCAATTTATAAATCAACAAGCCAGGTGATGCATGTATAGGGCTCGTTAGAGGATGATAGCCAAATGAAACGTACGCCATTTTGTTCTATTTTTATGCTTGTATAGTTCCAAATATTAATAATTTAGTTTGGTGTAAGTTACATTGATAAGTATTGAATAGTATTGGTCTATCTTTTATGCTACTGGATAAGTTTAAAGTATCATTTATTAATTTAAAAGTATCACTTTTTGTTCAAAAAATATCATGTTATCTTATTTGGTTGTTTGATTTGCTGGGAAGAGATGACAGAAAAAAGTGTTTTTTCAGTTTTTCTGCCTACAAGCTGATTTCAGAATTTTTTTCCCCATAAAAAGCTGTTTCAGATTTTGTAAGTGTGGTTGAGAATAAACACATTTGGTCTCTGTTTTCCATTCTTCAGCTCTAAAAAGCTATTTCCAGCTTTTTTTCCCATAAAAAGCTGTTTCGGATTTTTTAAGTGTGCTTGAGAATAAGCACATTTGGTCTCTGTTTTTCCATTCTTCAGCTCTAAAAAGCTATTTCCGGCTTTTGTTTTCGTAAAAAGCTATTGCGGATTTTGTAAGTGCGGTTGAGAATAAGCACATTTGGTCTCTGTTTTTCCATTCTTCAGCTCTAAAAAGTTGGTTCCAGCTTTTATTTCCAGCTTCAGAAACATGTTCCCATTAAAGTATCACTTTTTTATTTTATTTTTTGGGTTAAAAGTATCACTTTTTTGTTCCGAAGTATCACCTCATGAAAGTATCACCCTCCATTGGAAAAGTATCACTTTTTGGGTTAAAAGTATCACTTTTTGTTGGGTTAAAAGTATCACCATCATTTATAATACTGAAGCTGAAGAATTCAATACTAAAAACCTGAAGAATTCATTAATATAAACAACAAGAATATTTTTGTGTTTTATGTTTTTTTGTTCAGAAGTATCACCTCATGAAAGTATCACTTTCCATTAGAAAAGTATCACCTTTTGGGTTAAAAGTACCACTTTTTGTTAAAAAAAGTATCGGTTTTTGGGTTAAAAATATCACTATCATTTATAATACTGAAGCTGAAGAATTCAATACTAAAAAGCTGAAGAATTCATTAATGTAAACAACATGAATAGTTTCATGTTTTTATACAAAAACAATTACTAAAATAATCGAGGATTAGGAGTCTTTGAACCAAACTCCTTGGATGGATGTGAGTTTGTTGTATCACTACTTTTCTTCTTCTTGTTTTTCTGAAAATGCCCCTTGATCCTTTGTTTTCTCCCCTTCGTAACTGAACGTGTAGGATCCAATATACTGTTGGAAGAATTAGATACCTCATGTTGATCCGGAGAATTCAGTGTATTCATCAATGCACTAATAGCTAAAGAATCTCTGTTGTAGCCATCTTCAATGATTCTTCTTGCCTCCTCATTGTCTTGGTATTTTAGAATAAGATTATAATAGTTTTGTGCCATTTCAAGCCGCCAAGGAACACAATCCTTCAGTTTATGAGAACTTTCAGCTATCTTATTGAATTTTTCCCACAACTTTGTTTTGACAAATTTTGTCCCTCTTTTGACAATGTAACACTCAGGAATCTTGGAGATAGAATGCATATGAAATACTCTTAAGCTATGACAACAGAGTAAACTGCACTCCTCAAATCTCTTACAAGAATAGTTTATGAGGATATTTAAACAATCATACACCACACGATGACAACAACCCCCATCACTTGGCGATGAAATGTCATAAACCATGATGTTTTTTTCTTCACACGCACAATGAAGCATTCAGTAGAGATATACTTTTAATAAACTCACTCTCAAAATCTTTAAAAAAGGTCAATGTATATACCTCAGTAGCATGTTTCAACATTCCAGTCAATGGTAGTACAGACATCGGAATTGATCCTGAGCATTAGAATTCGTTTTCTTTTTCATTGTTCCTCCAACGCTTTACCGTTCCTTGGAAAATTCCATAAAATTCAGTCAAAGTTGTTGTTTTCTTTGCATTGAATTCTATTGTGTTGTTCGTACTCTAACTCCTTTGTGAAGATAATATTCCCGCAGAAAAAATATCCTTGCTTAGTGCAGTGCACCATTTCTCCTTCAAATCATACATGCGCCCAAACCAAGAATCTATGCAATTCATACTCTGAAATCATAGACTTCCAGCAAGTTTCAAAGTCTCTTTCATCAATGCAACTAGTCAAACATTTATTGAATGCTTCTTTGAAATAATTATTTTTTTTTTCAAACGTCCAAACCGACTTATAGCATTCTGGTGAAGGTGCCACATACATAGCCTATGTCTTGTTTGAGGGAAAACCTGCACAGAAGAAAGAAAACAAAAATTAAGCATATATTTTTTGAGGGAAAAACATCTGATTATTTTGTTAAAGTATCACTTTTATAGCTAAAAGTGTCACTTTTTCAATAAAAAATTATTAGATTTCTGTCATAAATTATGTACCTTTTCAATTGCATTGCTGATTACTAGGGCTTGATCAGTGAACAAAGTTACAGGACATTTTCCGCACTTTGATTTTGTAAAGACTTGAAAAAGCCACTCAAACAATTCAGATTTTTCATCAGATAAAAAAGCACACCCAAACATGACATTTTTCCAATGGTTGTTGACCCCATCAGATGGCGCACAAATCAAGTTATACTTATTTGTACGATAAGTTGTGTCAAATTCCAAAACATCACCATATATTTTATAGTCTTCTTTCATCATAGAATCTCTCCAAAATATACAAGATAATCTACCCATTTCATCCAATTTCACTCTAAAAAAAGAAATCCTCCTCTTCGACATCTTGTTGATATAAGATATCAATTAATGTTTGATTTCATTTTCAATCTATTAACAAAATTCAAATGGTCTTTCAAAGTATCGCCACGACACTGTTCCCTCCCCGCTTCATGTACCATATAATGGTAAGATTGAGTAGCTTTCATCCCACAAGATATCATATCCTCAATAGCTTTGCCTTTTTCATTTGTAATGAATCTTTCAGAATGATGTAGATGGCTCCATTCCCTTCTTGTGAGTTGATGATTGTGTTCCATAATATGCTGAACTACCTCATAAAGTCCCTCTCCATTTAACTTTACTCCCGTTGAAGCTTTACATCCGGTGCGTGTAACATTAGCCTTTTTCTTTTCTGCTGTAGATTGCTTAAATCCAGCAGAAGAACATACATAATATTTCTCAACGACAACACTTGCTTCAGCTGTAGATTTTCTGGTAGTCGATTTCCGTATTCTAAACCCAATAGCACGAGCATGGCGACAATACAATTGATGCAATTAATTGTTTTTCTTGTTATATGGAGAAGACAACCACTCACATTAAACTCATTTTCATCTTTGTTATCACCTCCAGGCTCATTGGAATTACTGATTTCATCACTAGATGCAATAATTGCGACAACATCTAAATGTAATACTTTTGGTTAGAAATATGATACTTTTCATTTTTACTAGAAAATCAATACTTCAAAATCTGAAGTGACAAAAAATGAGAAGCGCATTACCTTCAGCTTCTTGCAGCATTGTATCACTTACATTCTGTGTGGCAATAATGATTTCATCATTTTCACGAGCAACGCCAATAATTGTAACAACATCTAAATGTAATACTTTTTGTTAGAAATATGATACTTTTCATTGAAAAAGTGATACTTTTTACTAGAAAATCAATACTTCAAAAATTGAAGTGACAAAAAATGGGAAACACATTACCTTCAGCTTCTTGGAGCATTGTATTACTTGCATTCTGTGTGGTAATACTGATTTCATCATTTTCACGAGCAGCACTAATAATCGTGACAACATCTAAGTGTAATACTTTTGGTTAGAAATATGGTACTTTTCATTGAAAAAAGTGATACTTTTTACTAGAAAAGCAATACTTCAAAAACTGAAGTGAGAACAAATATGCAGCACATTACCTTCAACTCCTTGGAGCATTGTATTAGTTGCATTCTTTGTGGCAATATTGATTTCATCATTTTCACGAGCAACACCAATAATTGTGACAATATCTTAATGTAATACTTTTGGTTAGAAATCTGATACTTTTAATTGAAAAGTGATACTTTTTTCTAGAAAAGCAAAATTTCAAAAACTGAAGTTACAAAAAATAGGCAGCACATTACCTTCAGCTTCTTGGAGCATTACATCACATGCATCTGCTGTGTCAATATTGATTTCATCACCCTCATCACTAGAGTCAATAACGGTGACAACATCTAAATGCAATACTTTTGGTTAGAAATCTGATATTTTTTATTGAAAAAGTGATACTTTTAACTATAAAAGTAATACTTTTAATGGAAGAAATCATACTTTCCTTGCCATGCTCTTTAATATTGTTCATTTTTGTTCTTCAACAAAACTTACACAGAAGCTGGAAAAGGAAAAAAATCATTAGAGAAGAAGAAGGTTTTTCATACAATAAGCAACACCAACACCAACACCAATTTCATACATATATTTTGCAACAAAAGGTAAACCAAATATGTTAACAAAAGGTAAATCGAATTTTACGTACCATGTGACACAATAAGAGAACATGAGCTGAGGTTTTATGTGCGTTGACGTCGAGGGAGGGGAGTTGAGGTTTTATGTTCGTTGATGTCGAGAGAGGGAGAAAGAGAGAACACGACCTGAGGTTTTTTCTTCTCTGTATTGTTTCATTCATTTCCAGCTGAGGGAGATGACTGCTACTCTGCTAGGGCACGGGTCATCGGGAATGGGCTTTTGCAGCAGGCTGGGTCCTATTTTGTCGTGGGCTGGGTCATATTTTACAGCGGGTGGGTGGGCGGTCCTAAATTGCAGCGGGTGGGTGGGCGGGTTTAGTAAATGGGGCTCTGTCTCAGCGATCTAGATCCGTGAGACGGTCTCACAAGAGACTCCCCCATATATATAGATTCTCTGTAAAAGTGAAAGTAAAAGGAAAGTAAAAAAAAATGAATTTAAATTACTCTTTTAAATTCTGAATTACTACTGCTGAAAAAATAAATAAAAATATTAGCAATGTGGCCCAAGAAAAAGTTATTACGGCCCATACAAAAATTGACAAAGTGGCTCCCTCAGAAATCTGAATTGAAAACAAGTTGAAACTGAAACAATTGATAACAACATTTTTTGACTTTATGGTTCATTTCAATTAAGTGCGAACACACCAGCCATTACCAATTTACCAGCTACAATTGATTACACCCTTCTATTCATCTCCAGGGGTATAAAAATCCCATTTTATATATTTTTAAAAAACTTTTTAACATGGAATAGATGAATGACCCTTTTCCTTTATAACTAATTGCTTACTTTTTTCTCGATTACATATTAAAAAAGATTTCAGTTAAGTTCAAGACATAATTTATAAGGCTGACAACTCGCGAATTTTATTTTGACATGTAGCTCGTAGTGATTGCAATGAAGCGGGTACAAACCTGGACCCACAATGAAGGGGGCGGATCCCGGTCCAGCTTTCTAATACCCAGCCCATCATATATGATTCATTTCATCTTTAAAATATTATTTATTTGATACATAGTTTATATTTTGATTTTGTCACTTGATTAAAAGAAAAATTACTTTCTATATCATAACATTATATTAGAGTTGACAATGGATCGAGCTGGGTCGGGCTAAGTCCATTGGGCTTTTGAAAAAATTCGGGTTAGACCGGCCACAAAAATGCTTGTCCAACTATTCCACTTGTGTAGTTTTTACATAAACTATCGGGCCGAGCTAAAAGTCGAGCCAATAATAGCCAATCGAGCCAATCGTTCTGACCAAAAGGCCCAAATTTTTTCCAGGTCTAGAACATCATGACCCAGCTCAGCCAAAACATCGTACCGATCAGGCTTCATTTTGTCAGCTCTACATGGCATATACATATATATATATACATATATATATATATATATATATGGGCTGGAAATATAGATTTTTTAATGTAAAGACTAGTCTTTTACTCGTGCAATGCACGTGGTGTGTTGCGTCAAGGCACATAAATTGCATTCATATAAGAGTTGCAATATTAATGAATATAAAAGCATACAATACAACTTCAAACAAACCAAGTTAAATCACTACACATCAAAATTATTAATTTTGGGCGTCTTTGTACACAATATTATTTGTCTATTCGGTTTTATTTTATCATCGTCGCAAACTAATATTTTCAAACTCTTACGATAATGACCCGTGAAAACAACATATATATAATTGACCATGACGGAAAATTGGGTTCTTTATAGGAGAACTAATGAGAATAAGTAAGAAAATTAATTATTCTCATTATTTGCTACGTTTTGTAACATTATTAGATGGTTTTACTTTCTGATATTTGTTTTGGGATATTTTTGTTTCTTGAATAATTCGGTGTTCAATAGTGTAGTAATTTTGTATTTTTATATTATTTTTTACTTTTAATTAGGGATTTAATTACCAATCTTTTATGGTAATTCGATTTAGTTTTTGAGAAGATGATATATTTTTATTCAGTTTAATAAGGTATAACATCAACATGTATATTAAATTTTCCTTATTGTTAATATTTATATGCACTACTACAAAAAGCACGTTTTTGTGACAACAATATGTCGACCAAAAAGCACATATGTTGTCACAAATAAATATTTTGCGACAACTAGTTGTCACAAATATGCTGCCACTAATGCCTTTGTCGCAAAAAGATTATTTGCGACGCCAGCGGGTCGTCACAATTGTATTTGTGACAACATCTCGTCACAAATGAACCACCTGTCGCAATATTTTCTTGATGACATGGTAACCTTTTTTGCGATGACTTGTCGACGCTAATACCCAAGCATATTTGTAACCACATTTGTCGTCCCAAAAGAGTCTTCATGCTAACATTATTAGTGATGACATTTGTCGTCACTAAAACTCCTTTTTTATTTATTTATTATCCTGTTTTCAAACATGTATTTACCCAATAATAATATCAAAATTTACCCAAACAATATCAATATTACCCAACAATATCAACACCAAAATCCATTCATTCAATCAACAATATCAACCCAAATACAAAAAACAATAAATTTCAATATAATATTAAATACCAAAAACTCTATTAACTTCGAATAAAAAGAGAGAAACTTTATCAGAATAGATAATTACTAGATGAAATTCCTCATAACAAAGTTCAAACTGGAGAATATGCAAGGATTCAACCTTCTGCATTCCTCATCATTCAACTAAAGCACTAAAGGAAAAGAAAGCAGCAAACTTAAAGCCAACATCTTGATTACAAAGTACTTTCCCAAACTATTGATGGAGATGGAAAAAAATAAAGACCCTCAAAAAGTTTTGGAGAGACGGCATATATTAATAATTCACTGGGATATGTAATCCCATATTCTCATTTTCAATGGACCGAACAATGCCAACTTCATTCATAATTGAGGGGGCTTAGCTGTTTGATAAACATGAAAAAGTACAAATTTCTACAAACAAAATAGAACTTGCCCCACAAATCTACACATTTTGTCTACCACCAATCTGATCCTCATATACAAAGACTAGTAAAATGATCAACATTACCGCTTCGAGAACGTTACCAAGATCAACATAGACATCGAAACTACAATCTTGAAACCTGATATATCCCAGATATTCTGCTTCTCACCGCTTAGACCCAGAGGCACGGCTTCTTGTTTGGCTACCAAAGTGCTGTGTAAAGAGTAAGGGTCATTAGTTATAAAAGTAGCCAAAGTGCTTACGGACAGAGAAACAATGAGAGAGAGAGGTGGTGCTTACGGTACCCGGCGATGGCGGCGTTGGCAAAAGGAGGCGGCAGCGATGGACTCCGAGAGAGAGAAAGAGAGTGGGGTAACCGGCGGGAGTAAATGGGGGAAAAAAATTAGGGAGCGAAAATGTGGAGGGAAATAAAAGCAACTTAATGTCGTCCCAAATATGATGTTTGCTGGCAATTTTTTAGTGATGACATATCTGGCCCAATTAATGACTACTAGTAACCACAATACGGTCACAAAAGATTTATAAATTACTTTAGGGACAAAGTTTTCTAGCCGCAACATAATTGTCGCATGTACCTTATTTTTTGCGTCAACTTCATTACGCACTTCGTCAGAAAATAATTTAGCAACAATTCTTTTTACTGTTGTAAATAATTTCTTTTCCCAATATAAGATGTAGTACAATAATATTTATATATTTATCAAGTATTATATATTGTATATACTTGTAAGAAAGCAGATATAAAGAAAACAATATGAAATGTATCAAATGTTTTGTTGTTGTATTTTTCCATTCAACTTGCTTCACATATTTATACACAAATTTCACAACTAAAACCAATCTCAATAAATGCACTTACATTAATCGTGCATCATCAAAATAATATTTTCCAACTAACATTGTCATGTATTAAATGGGTGTGCAAGTCCATTAATTCATAATACTCCTCTGGGACGCAACACCATCGGATGAGTATCTCTCATTAAAAACCTTAAGTTCGAAAAACCCGGTGGGAAAAAAATCGGATCAAGGGAAAAAGAGTACATAACTCAAATCCAAACCTTGTGCATAAGTCGCCCATAAAAACCTTAAGGTCGAAAACCCAATGGGCCGGACATAAGGAAAAATGAGTACAACGCACAGATTTTGCTCCCCCTGAAACAAATAATGTAATCCGTTGATTATCAATCTTGCTTGTTAACTCTTCGCATGCCTATGCCGTATACCAATTTCTCGAATGTAGATGTCGGCAAAGATTTTGTGAATAAGTCGGCAAGATTGTGACATGAACGAATTTGTTGTGACATGAACGAATTTGTTGAACATTTATTTCTCCATTTTTTCGGAGTTCATGTGTATGGAAAAACTTTGGTGAAATATGTTTGTCCTATCACCCTTTATGTAACCACCTTTTACTTGTGCTATGCATTCTGCATTATCCTCATGCATAATAATGGGAGTGTCTGTAACTGGTTTCAGAATCGGTGACATGCATTTCGTATATGAGCTATAACTGATCTTAACCAAACACACTCTTTACCAGCTTCATGAAGAGCAATTATCTCAAAGTGATTTGAAGAAGTAGCAACCAAAGTTTGTTTGACAGATCGCCATGATATAGATGTACCGTTATAGCAAAACAAATAACCAGTTTGTGATCGAGCTTTGTGTGGATCGATCCGTATCCCGATCAAAGATAACCCACTATTCCAGACTTAGTGGATTCCTTGGAGTAGAATAAGCCCAAATATATAGTACCATTGAGATATCAAAAGATGTGTTTAATACCATTTCAATGTCTTCGAGTTGGATCTCGAACTATATCGCGCAAGTAGATTTGACAAAGAAAAAGCGATATCGGTCTAAGTACATTGTGCTAAATACATTAACGCTCCAATAGCATTAAGGTAAGACACTTCAGGACCCAAAGTCTCTTCACCAGATTCTTTTGGTCGAAATGGATCTTTCTCGAGATCTAAAATGCGCACAACCATCGGGGTACTCAAGGGATGAGTTTTGTCCATGTTAAACCGCTTGAGTATTCTTTTAGTATATGCAGATTGGTGGACAAGTATTATGCTCTAACTCAAGACCAAGATAAAGTTTAGTTTTTCCAAGATCTTTCACCTCGAACTCTTTCTTTAGATATTCAACATCATTAGATAATTCTTCAGGGGTGCCAATCAAATTCATGTCATCGACATATTCAACAATGATAGCAAATCCGGTATCAGATCTTTTGATAAATACACATGGACAAATGGTATCATTTTTGTAACCTTCCTTAGAAAGATATTCATTAAGTCTATGATACCACATGAGGCCGGATTGCTTCAATTCATATAACGATCTTTGTAATTTGATCGAATATAATTCACGGGGAGTTTCTAATTTTGGCATTTTATATCCATCAGGGATTTTCATATAAATATCATAATCCAACAAACCATATAGATATGCCGTTACTACGTCCATTAGACGCATGTCCAAATTCTCGTGGACAACCATACTGATAAGAAAACAAAATGTGATTATATCCATCACAGGTGAATATGTTTCATCATAATCTATCCCAGGTCTCTGGGAGAATCCTTGAGCCACGAGTCGAGCTTTATATCTCACGACTTCGTTTTTCTCATTCTTTTTCGAACAAATACCTATTTGTATCCAATAGGCTTTACATTGTTTGGAGTACGAACAATTTGCCCAAATACATTTCGTTTTTCTAGGAAAGCTTACTCAGATTTTATTGCTTCATCCCACATAGGCCAATCAGGCATGTGATGACATTCCATTATCGAGCGTGGTTCATTATCATAATCATCATTTATAATTTCTTGAGCAACCGAGAATGCAAAATTATCATCAATAATTATTTCACTTCGATCCCATATTTCATTACAATAACTCATGGGATTCTCGGTGCTATTAGAATTTTGTACATTAGGCTCGACAGTTTCATCTGGAGCATGCTCATTATTATCAATTCTCCCCTTTCTTTTCCGAGGAATAATATCTTTTGAGCAATACAGTCTACCACGTTTTTGTCGTGGGTTATCATTATTCATTTTCTTACTTTCATCGGAACAATAATCCTGGCCGAGCATTAAAGGAATATGAGACTTCGCGGGCTTTACTAGCATCGTTAAATGCATCATGAAGTCTATTAGTGTAGGTCCCAAGGGGTGTGAGTGTAAAGTTTAGAAGGGGGGGTTGAATAAACCTTACCAACTTTTCGATTTAGTCCTTTTAGAACATTCAGAGTTAATACTTCACGGTGAGTCCTTGGTGGACAACTAAGTTAGTTAATCCAGAGTTAGTCACTCAACAGACTCGAGCCGTTGATAGAATAACTCAAATTTTGTTTTGACTAAAGACTTAACTTTGTGATATGTTTTTTGGGAAGACTTAACACCCTTGAATTTTGTTTAAATATGTTTTAATGCTTGGTTTTAGCACTTTGTTGATTATCAATTGGATAGCAAATTAATCGTGAGATATTAAAATAATGTGCGTAAATTAAAGTCTTTGAAATGTAAATGACACAATAAGTTTTTATAGAGGTTCAAGATGGGGTAATTCTTCTACTCCTCTCTTCTCCAACTCCCGGAGGAATCCACTAAGTATTGATCAATATACAAAGTGGTTAATGATCCAGATGCAAGTCTTGATCACACGGTGACTTGATCCAGGGACTCGATCAGGAGATGCCTTGGTCACACAAATGCTTCTCATACGACTCGCCTTCTTCACAGGCGTTGTCTTTGCTACTCTGACCACTTGCTTAAGCTTCTTGGATTTGATCACGAAGTCCTCCAAAAACTTGAGGCCGGTTCGACCTTGAACCTTCCTACAATCCTCCGTGGAATGTGGACCCCTTGATTATTCAAATATTTCCTCTTCAAGCGATTAAAGTCGTCTTTTCTTCACGGTGTGAGTGTTGGATTGATTTTCTTCGTAGTGTAGGCTTGAGGTGAACTTGAATGATTTGAGAATATTTTTGGTTCTGAGATATTGCTTTTCTTGCTCGTATTTTTTTTCGATTGTCAATGTAACCAACATCTCTCAAATGGATTCCTTAGCCTTTTATAGTGTTCTTTTGAAAATTTGCCCGTTGAAGAGATAGGCTAATTTTCAAAAGACACTTGTGGTCGTTGGCTTATCTTGTTGCGATCCTTGGAATTGACATTTCCTCGTATGAATGATTCTTGACTTTTGAGTTCGACACAGTGCGCAGTGCTTCCCATTGGTTTATTCCTTTTGCACGCTTCCGGGAGTGAGCACTTTAAGAAAGACAAGATGGAAGTATTACTTGTTTAAGTAATTCTCTTGACTTCGCGGCAACGAATCTCTTTCATTGCCTCGACTTTGACCGCATTTCCTTGACTTCCCCAGGTGACTTCGAGTCACTTCCAATCATTGGATGACTCATCCATCACTTCAACTTGAAACTTGGCTATCTTGAGTTGACTTGATTGATACTTCACTCACCGCATCTCACCGCACCTTCGATCGAGTTCATGTCTTCTCTTCTTTGCCACACTCACCGCCTCACACGGAGTCTTCCTCTTAGTCTCCGGTTGTCTTCTTGCATGTTCAGCAGAGCGACTTAATCGAGCTCGACCACCCTATCTATTACAATGCAATTTACAACAAAAAATGGGGTGCCAACTTTCTATTTTAAGTTTTACATGGCATTCATCAAAATCTAAAAATAATTTCCCAACAATTTCCTCCTTTGATGATGCCAAAACTTAAAACATTCATACAATAAATTAACAAAGAAAGATACGACAGAGTGTATCGAGCTTAAAAGAACTTAAGGTAACCATGTTCTATATCTACGCAAGTATAGAAATTATACAATTTTATTCGATGTATAAGACTTACATAAAGATGTATTTACATAGTAAAATACATGAAGGGGTGGACAACAATACTTCATCTCCTTCACGCCTCATTCTTTCCTCTTCTTCACTCTATCATCTTTTGGCCTTTTTCTCTTCTTCTCATCTTCAACCGCCTTCTTTTTCTCATAAGCACTTTAAGCGCCTTCACCTTTTCTTTTTCTTTCTTGTCTTTCCTCCCACAAATTTGAGTTTGTCTTCTATTTTCTTCTTCAATCCTCTTCACATACGGCATTGTTCTTAGCCACTTGCGGGTTGGCTACTTCGTCGAATCCCCCAATAGATCCCTCCTTTCTTGCCTGGATCTATATACTCAATGTTTTTGGGGAGAGGTCTGGGTGTCCGAAACCTCTTCCTCCACCATCGCTTCTTCCTCTTCCTCCGGGCGTGTATTGTACTAGGGCCTTCTTTTTCCTAGCCGAGTGACCAAAGCAGAGTGTCCAGCGATCTCTTTGCCGTCGCCTTCTTCACATAGCTTGAGGCCTTTTTCCCAATACAAATCCAGGCTTGAGCCATGGACATATTTGCGAAGTAACCTTCGGATGCGGCGTCTTAAATTCATGAACAGATCTTGGCTTGGTTCCGACATCCGAAATGGCATAGGTGTCTCTCTGTCATTTGGAATGCCTCCATGTTGTTTGAGAATATCCATAACTCGGGCATCCATCTTTCCTTCCACTTCCTTCATCCCCGCTTCAACTATCTTTATCTTTTGCCATGGGTATTGCGAGGATGTCGAGCGCAGAGTCACGCGGGGAGTTTCTTTGATGATATCACCGTGACAAGACCTTGTTGGGGTTTTAGCAATCATCAAGGTCATATCTTTCGAACCTTCCCCTCAACAGATTTTCCTTTTTCTATCTTCTCTCGTTCTCAACCTGTCTTTCCTTTCACAATTTTGCGTCCTCCTTTTCGGTTTGAGATCCTTTCAATTCCTTTAGGTATTCTCTTCCCCCTTTTTGGCATCATCAAAGGAGAGAGGAACCCTGGAAATAAGCTAGCAATCATGAAGTCTAAGCGGTGATAGCCGAGTTATGCTTGAATCTCATCGGAGTATCTTTGCACGGAATTCGGAGCGGGTGGCGTTGGATTGGTGTCACAAACTTCATTTCGGCCCATGAGGAGGTTTGAACTTCCTATCCATGTTCTCCTCTACTCGGGGAGCTCTTTCTTATTATATTCACGCGGCAGTACATCGTGATCTTGTCTTTGTGAGATTCATGCATTCGATCGATGTTCTCTTGCATTCTTGTCTTTGTATCAGCATTCTCGGCCGCCTTGAGACTAGCAATTTATTGAACAATGTCCCAAATATCAAGCTTGTTCTACGCGCATTATTTTTGTTGTTGCCACCATTCCTGGATCCCGACAATTATTCCTCACAGATCGGCAGAAGATTTGCGTCTCTGTTGTCCCGCCTCATGTCCAGTGAGGCTGGTGCCTCTCCATCTTCTCTATCTCTCGCAAATATGGCCTTCAAAACTTCTCGAACCTCGGTGTCACTTCTATCTCGGTGGCGGCCAAGCAACGTCAAAGTCAAAGTCTGCTTTGGGATGATGGTGTCGTTGGAATAACGGGATCGGAGTTTATGGAAACGTTCTTGATCTCAAGTTGATTCTTCGGGAAGGTCGTACTTCCAGAGAGAAGGGAAATGATTCTTCAAACGAATCATCACAGTAACGGAATCATTTGAATGACAACTTGTGCTCGTGAAGTTCGGTGGAGTCGATCCTTCAGAGCTTGGGGAGCCTGCGCGATTGACTGTTTCACCAGGGTGTGGTCATTGTGAAGTTGACCCACTTGCCGAGCCTCAGTTGTCTTAACACCGTCGGTCTGTTGGTTTTTCCACATGAGTTGACCGTCCTCGCCATATCGAGCGTCATCGGGACGATGATGAGATTTCCAAGGGTGGCTCATTATCAAAATTAAAGGTTTGCGAGAGTAGCCTTAAGGTCGCACTTACTGTGCTTGGGGAGAACATCCTCACCGAGTCATTTGGATGGGCAATAGGGGATGACTCGGCTTGCGTCTTCACCTTCGGATCCCAAAAAGGTTACATCAGGATTTTCTTGGGAATAGTGAAGAGCACTTATCTCCTTTTCGAGGATGGATCAATGATAGTAGGAGGGATGTTCGTAATTCCGTCTCGTTACTCCCGGAAGTCTCAACCTCCTCGTTGGCCTTCACTACCTCCCGTAGTCTCAAGCTGCGGCAAGGAGGCCTGGGCCGATCCCTTCGGCGATGTGTCGCCTATCTTGGGGTCTTCGAGGTGGCATCCACCGTAGTTTCAACTCCATGGATTGCACTTTCATTTGCCCAGTGTTAACTCCCGGGCGTTCCTTCCTATGCCTCGACCGCACTAGCGGCGTCATTGGCGTTTGCGAGAGCGATTGGCACTTCAGGTGAGAGCGATCTTAATCGCCTCGAGCCTCATCAGTGACAACTTGTGTATTTATTTGTTGTTCCTTCTCCACTTGGCCTCCAAGATTCATTGTGGAGTCGATGCAGATCCTCCGACCTTGCCGCAGGTGGAGGGAGTTTCCCCTCGGTGGCACACTAGCCGAGTGACTTGGAATGGGGTCACTCGTCTCCGGACTCCCGGTTATTCCCTTTGAGTGTTCAACCATTGGGGCAGGTGGTAAGACACCTTCATTAGGGGTAGGCTCGACCGGGGTCCCCACAATCCCGTTTCATCGCGCCAGTTCCTTAACACCTTCTTCTCGAGTGAGTAGGGGAAGTGGTTGCAAAGCAAAACTATGGCAATATCTTCGCACCACTCCCATCGGATCAATCTCCGTTTGTGATGTGGAAGAATCCCCTGGTCCTTCCAATAATCGTTACTCATGTAGGGCCACGGATTCCCACATGGCCTGCTGCATCTCCAATTCTTATGTAGCAAAAGAAGGTTCCAGATCCTCATCACTCCCAGAGAGAATGTCAAGATGAGGATGTGTATGATCGGTGGTTCGATAAAGGGACAACATCGCGGCCTTTTCACGAGCTTGACTTTCTCTGCCGATCTCCGCTTCTCCTTGTCTTTGAAGATCCGCAAGATGTCATGTGCGATTTTCTTCATCCAGTGCTTGACCACATTGGTCAATCCGAGAAAGTTCAACATTCGTCTTCTTCTTCAATAAATTCCGGTATTTGGAACTATTCCCTGGATCGACTCAGCTTCCACTTCCTCCATTCTCGCAGACGATTTTGGATTTCTCGGATATGGTGGGGATAGGATCATCACATCATCACCATCTTTGTCATCTTCTCCTTGCTATCCCTCGTTTCTCGTGGATTGAAGGTAGCAAACTTTGGTGCTCCACACCCCTCAGTAGCGTCTATTGCGGGAGGGATACAACCCCGTCAACAGGAGAGTTTGTTTTCTCAGATGCTTCTTGTGTCTCAATTGTTCTGATGATGCTGTGTCTTGATTTGCCTCTTTGATCGCCTCAGCAGACTTGGCTGTTGCATCTACAATTTCTGGAGACTCTACTTCTCGGTAGTCTCCAGTATCTTTTTTAGCTGAGTGGCCGACTCGGCCCGGTTTCTCAAGCTCGAACGCTTCAAGATTCTTCTTCTTTTTGTCCTTACCAGGGGGATTTCGGCTCGGATATGGTTTCTTCAGAGTCACGGGCGCGAGGGGCTGGTGTGTTGTCTTTTTTTCGAGGAGTGGCCGTCTCGGCTTATCGAGTCCTCATTTTCTTAATAACTTAGGAGAAGGTATTTGAGGTTTCTTCTCCGTCGACTGGCTGCAGGGCGGGAGACACGATGCGCAGGGGGGCAGTGACTCAACCGCAGGGGGGGCATCTTTTGTTTTCTTCTTCTTGTCAGGGCAACAATTTTCTTTGCGGTGCAGGGCATTTTCTTCTTGGGGGAGAGGAGGAGACAATCTGTTTCTTCAGACTAGTTGATTCCCCCTCACTCGTGTCGACTCTCTTGGCATAAGCTCTCTCTCGTGCTCGGAAAGATTAGACTGGAACATCTTTGTGTTTACATGGAACGCCTTTCCATGTCGAAGAGGGACTCCTTTTACTTCCATCATCCGGCCAATCACCAGGCCGTACCCCCAGGGATCTTCCAAACGCACCATCCTCCTTGAAAGATTTATTCCCAATATTCTCGGGCAGAGTCTGTCAGTATACAAACTCGGCTAGTTCACCTTCTTTTTCTTCTATGATCGCGACCATCACGATTAGCTTAGTTTTGGACGGTGATTATAGCTTCCAAATTTGATATCAATGCACTTGGCAACAATATCCAAAGACTTGTGGTAGTCTTCCTTCAACAGCCTTCTTCTCGGCTATGTAGACAACCTTCGCAAAGACAAGAGGGCTTGGCTACTTCCTTCCAAGCAAGGCCAGGTTAACATCGCTTCATAAATCTCGGCAAGACTTCTTCCGCCAAGAACAAACAAATGTTCTCGCGGATCCTGGCGTGATGGTGAAAGCTTTTCCGTGAACGAGAGGACTTGATGCCCTCATCGTGAACTTCAACGTTCACGAATTGTCGCGACCTCTTCCACGCAGTCAACGGAAACTCCATCGTCAAAAACGGTTTGATCAAGACTTTTCCGGTTTTCTCGCTATCTTCTTCACAAGGGTATCGTCGGACCCTCTGTTTGATCATGCCGTTGAAATCCACAATAGACCCAGTGTGGATTTGCTTTCCCAACTTGACGAAATCATGAGTATATGCCATTTCTCGATGTTTTTCCTAACGAAACTTTGAAAATGAACTTGAGGATTTGTAGGGTTTTGAGAGAAAATTTCTTTCTTTGCCTTCGAGAGAGAGAGACGAAACAGTTTTGGTAAAGTGAGGGAAAATTGGACGAAATGGTATAAGTATGGGTTATGAAAGGGCGTCTTTGGTGGTTTTTAAAATTTGATCAAGATCAACGGCTCGGATTTTGCACGTCGATTAACACTTAATTTCTCGTATTTAATGCGGCATTTATATCCAATCATAAGCTTTGTGTGCGACTTTTGATTTGTACATGTCATAATTATCGACGTCATTCTTAAAAACATTCCGCTTAGTAAAAACGAGTGTGTTTTTGTCACTTTGCTCGTAAATGACTCAAACTTATTCCTTAGCCGATTTAACTCTTCTCTCTTTGCACATAGGTACTCAATTTGTCACTAACTCGATGCTGGTGATTCTCCGACACGGCCGATTCACTTAGTTGATTTAAGAGTTCAACTCTTTTTCATATTTTCGTGTTTCATCTCTTTTCGTTGAGTCTTATGAGTATCAACTCATTTCAATTAACCCCAATTCATGTTTGAGTTCTTCAAATCTTGATTCACATAATGGTTTTGTGAATATGTCCTAATCGCTTATCGGTTGAGATATATTCCAAGGTGATGTCCTTTATTTCAACATGATCTCTTATGAAATGATATCTCGACATCAATGTGCTTTGTTCTTGAGTGCAACACAAGATTTTGAGTGATTGCAATTGCACTTGTGTTATCACATATAATTGGAATTTCATTTTCTTCAACTTCATAATCTCTCATTTCTTTGTCTCATCCATAAGACTTGAGCACAATTGCCCCCGCATCTATGTATTCTCGTCACCGGTGTGGAGGTAGCTATTGAATTTTGCTTCTTCCTAAACCAAGAAATTAGCCTATTTCAAGCATTTGACATGTGCACGAGGTACTCTTCCGTCAACTCTACATCCAAAGATAGTCGTAGTCCAATACCCAATTAGCTTGAATCCACCTTCCTTTGGATACCATAAGCCAACTTCTTGGCTTCCTTTAAAATATATCAAGATTCTCTTCGTCCGCAAATCATGTGGCTTTCTTTTGGAGCAGATTGAAATCTTGCACATACACCTACAACAAAGGTGATGTCCGGCCTTTCTTGTTGTAAGATAGAGCAGTTGATCCAATAAGTGCTCAGTATCTTGTTTGATCCATGTGCTTGCCATTTGCATCCATATCCATTTTGGTGATGTATTCATTGGTATTTTCACCAAGACTTCTCTTCCATACCAAATTTCTTCATTAAATCTCTCCGTGTATTTTGTCCGACTTATGAAGGTTCCATCCTTCATTGCATTTTTACTTGGAGTCCAAGGAATAATGTCACTCTCCCATCATGCTCATTTCAAATTTGCTTTGCATAAGATTTGAGAATTTATCACACATCTCTTTGTTTGTGGATCCAAAGATGATGTCATCCACATATATTTGAACAAGCAAAAGATACTCTTCCCATCTTGAATTCTCAAGAGTGTTCTATCCACTTTGCCTTTTGTAAAACTGTTCTCAATTAGGAATTGTGATAATGTATCATACCATGCTCTTGGTGCCTGTTTCAATCCATATAAAGCTTTCTTGAGTTTGTATACTTTATCTCCAAGAGTCTTCTGCTCAAATCCTAGAGGTTGTTCAACATATACTTCTTCCTCCAATAACCCATTAAGGAATGCACTCTTTACATCCATTTGATATACGGTGAAGTTCTTGTGAGCAACATAGGCAAGAAACATCCTTATGGCTTCCAATCTTGCCACATGAGCAAATGTTTCATCAAAATATATCCCTTCTTCTTGGCAATACCCTTTGGCTACTAATCTTGCTTTGTTTCTTACCACGTAACCTTCCTCATTCATCTTGTTTATGAACACCCATTTAGTGCCAATAAACATTTTGATGGGTAGGTCTTTGAACCAATTCCCACACTTTGTTCCTTTCAAACCGATTGACTCTTCTTGCATGGCTTGAATCCAATGTGTATCATCCAATGCCTGTGACACATCTTTTGGCTCTATTTGTGAGATGAAACAAGTGAACATAGCTTCTTGTTGGGTTCGGATCTAGTTTTTACACCTTCTCTTACATCTCCAATGATTAGTTCGGTGGATGGTCTCTCGGCCATCTTACATCAGGTTGGAGTAAGTTGGATTAAGTCGTCTTGCAGTTATTTGGCTCTTTCATCATCACTTAGCCGCATATCCCCCACTCTCTTTGAGACTCGGCTATCTCATCTTCTTCGGGTTTTTAATTCCGGCTTTGACTTCAACATAGGGACTCTTCTCGCATGGTTGGTTGATTCAAGCTTATCGGTGACTCTTCAATGTCTTCTCCATTTACATTGGGTTCATCAAACACCACATGAGTGGATTCTTCTCGTAACCATTGTCCTTTTGTTGAGCACTCAGCCTTTGCTTTCAATTTGAGTATCCCAAAAGGATACCTTCATCGACTTTAGCATCAAAAGCCTTTAAATTGTCATTGCCATTGTTATGGATGAAGCAATTGCATCCAAACATTCTAAAATATACAACATTTGGCTTTCTCCCCGTCCAAATCTCATAGGAGTCTTTCTCACATTTGTCTGTTTATCATGCATCTATTTTGAGTATAGCATGTTGTGTTTTTGCTTGACCCAAAATCTTTTAGATGACCTGCTCAGCCTAACATGGTTCTTCTTTGCTTCTTTGAGAGTTCTATTCTTCTTTTCGCAACTCCATTTTTTGTGGAGTCTTTTCACGATAATTCATGACCAATACCATTTTCAACACAATCTTGAGTTATAATACTATTGACAAACTCGGTTCCCTGTCAAATCTTATTTTGATAATGGTTTGACTCTTCTCATTTTGGATTCTCTTCATCGATTTGTGGTAGTTTCTGCAGAGTTTTTTCTTCTTACACATGAATATTGTCCATGTGTATCTTGAGTAGTCATCTACTACCACCAATGTGTATTTCTTCCCACTTATGCTAGTTGGTTGTTTGGACCAAATAGATCCATATGTAGCGGTGCAATATTTTTGTTGAAGATGGACATGTCTTTTCTTGAATGATGATTTGATCTGTTTTCCCATCCGGCATGCATCACATATACTCTCCTTCTTGTATACTCGAGTCCGGAAGTCCTTCCACAAGATTACTTCTTGCAAGTTTGTTAATAGTTTTGAAATTGGTGACTCGGCTTCTTGTGCCACAACCTAACTTGATTCAACTGTGCTCTTTGCTAGCAGACAAGTGCTTGGAGTTGCGATTGACCGATCTACCACATACATGTTCTTTTGTCCGCATCCTTGTAACACCACTTCATTAGATTCGGTGTTCTTGATTTGGCACACTCCCATATTGAATCCAACGTTATAGCCCTTGTCACGAGTTGACTTATGCTTAGTAAGTTGAAATTGAGGCCTTCAACATATGCAACATCCGTAATTTCTAATCCATTTTTCTTGATGGATCCAATGCCTCTTATTTTCTCCCCGAGCTTCATTCCCTCCAAATATGACTTTTGCACCTCTAACTTCCTTGAATTTTGACAGATTTTTCTTGTTTCTGTCATGTGTCTAGAAACCACACTATCCCTTGTACCAGGTTCTTTGGCACTCACCGCTTCTTGAACATGCAATCAAGGAAATTAGGTTTTAGGTACCCATACTTGCCTGGGTCCTGAGGGGTTAGTGTTGTAAGATGATCCAACCAACCTATATACAAATGATTTGACTCTAAGAGGTTGCCATCTATCGTGCCATAATCATAGTTAACTTTGGCAAATTGCTTGGGGTTCTAGGTTCATACAAATTGTCTCTTTTGTCGTATGCATGTGCATGTGTTTTAGCAATTGCCTTCCTTGGGTAGTTGTGATATCTCCGAGTGTAGTGCCTAGGTGCATATGTGTCTTTGATGATAGCTCTTATGCCTTTGGAATGGCCTTTGTTGAGTTCTAGGCCTTTGCCATTTAGTCTTATATTCCATAGGTCTTTGCTGATAGTTCACATTATTCCAATCAGCTTGGCTTGGATACTTTCTACCATTCCCATCGTATGTATTCCTTTTATAGAATTTCTGGGGCTCTTGGTAGCTCTGTTTCCTCTTTACGAGTACTTCCTGTTTGGAGTTTTTGAGGAACTCGATTTGGATTTCTTCTCACTGTCCTCTCAAAGACACTCAATCAAGTTGTTTTCCTTTTCCTTTATAATCAAGGCCGTTTGCTTGTGATTGTGCTTTGGATTAAATGTGTGTGCACCATTTGGAGTTTTGGAATTTTGAGATGCTTCATTACTTGAAGATCCTTTTTCCAAATCACTTTTGGAGCTTGACATAGCACGAGAGGAATTAAATCCTAAGCCTATCTTATCTCCACATTCTCTTTGACTCATAATAAGATCATCCAAGGATTTAGATGCCTTAGTGAATGAGGCAATTACATTTTTGAGGTCATTCTCCTCTTTTCTATAGCAGCTATCTCTCTTTATTAACTTAGCATTTTCAACCTTTAAACTTTTACTCTCATCGCCTATGTGACTTAGAGTACTCAACTCCTTAGTCATTTTGTGAGTTTTGGCTTTTTAGTATTTTGTTTTCCTCATTTAGTAGTGTGTGTGAGGATTTAATGTGTTCAAAGTCTTTCATCATTTTGCCTAATGAATCATAAAGATCGAGTGGGTGATGAAGTGTGTGTGTCACAATCACTATCACTAGTATCTAAGTGTGATGAGTTAGAGTGTACCTCATCTTCTTGGTCGGGTTGCTTTTGTTCTTTGGCCATTAGACGGATCGGATCAAGGCTTCTTCTTCGAGTAACTTGAGTAGTCGCTTCACTACTCTCCGAGTCTGCTACGTCTTTTGACTTGACTTGTCTCGTGATCTCTGCACCAACATTGCCTTTCTCTTTTCTTGTCTTCTTTCTCTAAAGACTTTTCGTTCCTCTTCATTCTGTATTTGTTGACTACAGGATATGGGCAATCAATGGCATAGTGACCGGGTTGCTGCGAGTTCAAGATAGATTTTCAACTTTTTGATCGATTCTTTCCATCCTTGGGTTGTCGGCTCTTTGATACTCAGCCCTTTGATACTCGCTCTCTTGGTTGGCCTATCTTCCCTTGATTTGGAGGAGCGAGTGTCTTCCGGAGGATTCACCTTTGCCTCTCTTGTAATTCTTGTTGAAGAACTTATTAAACCTTTTAACCATCGGGGTTATCTCCTCTTGGTCAATGACTTCTTTGACCTCAACTCTTTTACCATCCTTAACTATTAAAGTAGTTGTTTTGGGCACTGATGTCTCCTCTTGGTCTTTTCTTCTTATCTCAAATTCATAGGCTTTGAGATCCGAGAATAGCTCATGGTTGGATGTCCTTGATAGGTCCATGGAGTGTCTCATGGCCATGACTTTCATATCCCACTCGGTTGGGAGACTTCTTAGAATCTTTATACACATTTCTTCTCGTGTATATTCTTTTCCAAGTGCGAGATAGTTCATTGGTAATTTACGTGAACCGAGCATCCAACTGATCCAAGGTTTCTCCTGCAAGCATCTTAAAGTTTTCAAATTTTTGTACAACAAACAGATAGTTTATTTTCCTTGATTTCTCGAGCCTTCATAAATCAAGGTTAGCTTGTCCTGCATTTCTTTTGCCGTTTTACATGATTTGACTTTGTTGAACATGGCTTTGTCCAAAGTTTTGTAAAGAATGTCCTTGGCCACATTGTCCAAGTTATATCTTTTCCTGTCATCATTTGTCCATTAGCTCTTGGTTTTTCAACCATCGCATTTGGTCCGGGAACAACATCCTCTTCTCCTTCACCGCAGAAAGCCTCCTTTGCAAATTGTGTTCACTTTTAAGATTTGCGGTGGCCCATCTTCTATTACTATCCACATTTCATTGTGTAATCTTTGATAGATGAGTCGCTTACGAATTTTCTAATCATCAAATTCCTCAATTATGAACATAGGGATGCATGTCAAATTTGCTTCCATGATAATAACTTTCTTTGAATAAAAGAGTTTTGAAAGATCAAGAGCTAAAACAAGCTTTGAAAAATTTGGAGATCTAGTTCAAGAACCGGTGCGGAAGGCTCAATGAACCAACCACTCTAATACCACTTGTAGCTCCAAGGGGTGTGAGTGTAAGGTTTAGAAGGGGTTGAATAAACCTTACCAACTTTTCGATTTAGTCCTTTTAAAACGTTGAGTTAATACTTCACATTTGAGTCCTTGGTGGATAGCTAAGTTAGTTAATCAACAGAGTTAGTCACTCAATGACTGATCGAAGTTGTTGATATAATAACTCATTTGTTTTGACTAAAGACTTAACTCGATTGTGATATGTTTTATTGGAAGACTTAACACCCTTGAATTTTGTTTAAATATGTTTTAATGTTTGGTTTTAGCACTTTGTTGATTATCAATTGGATAGCAAATTAATCGTGAGATATTAAAATAATGTGCGTAAATTAAAGTGTTGAAATGTAAATGACACAATAAGTTTTTATAGAGGTTCGAAGATGGGGTAATTCTTCTACTCCTCTCTTCTCCAACTCCTGGAGGAATCCACTAAGCATTGATCAATATACAAAGTGGTTAACAAATCCGGATGCAAGTCTTGATCACACACCGGTGACTTAATCCTTTGGGACTCGTCTAGAGATGCTTTGGTCACACTGCGGCTTCTCGACGACTCTTCTTCACGGGGCAATGCGCTTGCTACTACAACCCACTTGCTCAAGCTTCTTGGATTTGATCACGAACCCCTCCAAAAACTTGAGGTGGTTCGACCTTGAACCTACCTACAATCCTCCGTAGAATGTAGACCCCTTGATTCTCCAAATGTTTCCTCTTCAACTAATTGAAGTCGTCTTTTCTTCACAGGTGAGTGTTGGATTGATTTCCTTCGTAGTGTAGGCTTGAGGATTGAACTTGAATGATTTGAGAATATTTTTGGTTCTGAGATATTGCCTTTTCTTGCTCGTATTTGTTTTTTTCGATTGTCAATGTAACCAACATCTCTCAAATGGATTCCTCGACCTTTTATAGTGTTCTTTTGAAAATTTGCTCGTTGAAGAGATAGGCTAATTTTCAAAAGACACTTGTGGTCGTTGGCTTGTCTTGTTGCATTCCTTGGAATTGACGTTTCCTCGTATGAATGATTCTTGACTTTTCGAGTTCGACACAGTGCGATCTTCCCATTGGTTTATTCTTTTGCACGCTTCCTCGGGAGTGAGCAATTTAAGAAAGCGATATGGAAGTATTACTTGTTTAAGTAATTCTCTTGACTTCTATGCAACGGATCTCTTTGATTGCCTCGACTTGATCGCATTTCCTTGACTTCCCAGGTGACTTCAAGTCACTTCTAATCATTGGATGACTCATCCTGTCACTTCAACTTGAGACTTGGCTATCTTGAGTTGACTTGACGATACTTCACTGCATCCGCATCTGCACCACCTTCGAGTTCTTGTCTTCTCTTCTTTGCCACACTCACCGCCTCACAAATGAGTCTTCTTCTTAGTCTCCGTTGTCTTTCTTGCATGTTCAGCAGATCGACTTAACTCACTCGACAGCCCTATCTATTACAATGCAATTTACAATAAAAAAATGGGGTGCCAACTTTCTATTCTAAGTTTTACATGACATTCATCAAAATATAAAAATAATTTCCCAAGAATTAGCAATATTTTGTAAATGAATGATTCTATTCACCTCACTTTCACATTCAAAAGTACGTGGATCTAAATGGGATAAGTTTTGTTCATTCCAGGAGATATTCTCAACTGGTTTTTGTTTATCTAAAATAACTTTATCCCTTCCCAATGATGGGAATGTTGTCTCATCAAAATGACAATCCACAAATCTGGCGGTAAATAAGTCTCCCGTCATCGGTTCTAAATACCGAACAATTGATGGATAATCAAATCCAACATATATACCAAGTCTACGTTGTGGGCCCATTTTTTTTCCTCTGAGGAGGTGGAATTGGCACCTGAACAGCTCACCCAAAAGTGCGTAGATGCGAAATATTTGGCTCAAAACCAAGAGTTAATTGCATTGGGGAGTGCATATGATAAGCAGTGGGGCGTAATCTAATAAGTGATGATGCATGTAATAATGCTGCATGACCCCATGCTGCACTAGTGAGCTTTGATCTCATCAATAATGTACGAGCAATGATTTGAACTCATTTAATCAAGGATTCGCCAATCCATTTTGAGTATGAACATGTGTGTTCTTGGTCTTTAAACATTAATTCCCGGTGTTACGCAATATTCATCAAAACTCTTTGATGTAAATTCTCCGGCATTATCCATTCTTATATTCTTAATAGGATGATCAGAAAAATGTGCTCGGAGTTTAATAATTTGCGCTAATAATCGAGCAAATGCAACATTTCTAGTAGATAATAGGCATACGTGTGACCATCTACACGATGCATCTATCAAGACCATGAAATATCTAAATGGTCCACTTGCAGGATGTATTGGTCCACAAATATCACCATGAATACGTTGTAAAAATGATGGTGATTCATAACCAACCTTTTCCATGGAAGGTTTAGTAATAAATTTTCCTTGTGAACACAATTCACAGAAATAATCTTTGGACATTAGCATCTTCGTGCTTTTCAATGGATGTCCATTAGTGTGTTCAACAATCCTACGCATCATAGTTGTTCCTGGGTGTCCAAGACGATCATGCCATAACCCGTGGATTCACCAGCCTTCCAAAAATACAAGAAGTTGTTGCTTCAAATTTCTCATGGGCAATTCTTTTTCCATTTTTAATGATGTGATACATAGACACTCTTTATTATATTCATTTAGTGTCTCCAAGTGATAGCCATTATCACGCACATATTTGAAACTCAGTAGATTTCTTTTTGATCTACTAGATAATAATGTATTTTCAATATGCAAGATTGTACCATTAGGCAACACCATAGTTGCATTCCTGGAGCCATCAATAATCTCAACGGGACCAGATATAGTTGTAACTTGTGCCTTGCACAATTTCACACTCGAGAAATATACTTTATTTGTTAATATTGAGTGCGTTGTTGCACTATCAAGTAGACAATAGTCTTTTTTCTCGGTGGTTCCCATGTGTACCTGGTATAATTATTATTGAATGAATATTATACGATTTATTAAAAAATTTACATAAAAACATCAATGCAAAAATTTAAATAAATGATTTTATTCGACAACATAGACGTACATAATCATCTAATTATTACAACATGCTAAAATAAATTGCTACGATTAAGAGAGAAAGAAATATGAAGACAAGAAGATCAATTAAAATCCAAAATTCTCCTGGAGTATATTCTTCAATAAAAAAGCAGGATAGTGTATATGAAGATCATTGTAATGATAAATACTAACATTAAGTTAACAATTTTTAGAATGAAAGAAATGTGGAGTTTTTAGAAGGATGGGAGAATATGTGTGAATTTGTTGAATGAAATGTTGGTATATTTATAGATAAAAGTTATTGTTCATAGCCGATATTGGAGGATAAAAATTAATGTGAAAACTTTGAATGCAAAATTTATAAATGATTTGGTAGAAATTTACTAATATTTTATGATTGAAATGTTAGACACAAACCGATTTATTTATTTCATAATAAAAACTTAGAGCCGAGAATATATCACTCGGAAAAATACAAACATGGGTACAATCATATAAACTTAATCTCGGAAATACACCCTCCAAGAGAGATCACAACTATATCATATCCGGTTTATATTAACCATTCGACACCTTGTGCCTCGTAAGCGGGGATCTTCAAAGAAATCGATATTTCGAGCGATTTCCAATCCGGAGATGATTCGTAAAATTTCGGATGTATAGGCCTCGGTAGCATTAAATGGCTCTACTGCCTCAGTGGCATGTGTTTGAACACTTTTGCCTTTATTTTTCTTTGATTCCTGGTATATATTTACCAGGTGTTGGGCAGTACGACATGTTTTGGCCCAATGTCCTGTCATGTCACATCTGTTACACAGATCATCACCAGTTTTTTCCATATGCATTTTTCCCTTATCACGATTTGACTGATTTGAATGCCCATGTTTGGCATAATTATTTGGCGGGGATAGTGATAATTATCTCTATTATAGTAATTACGATCGCCACGATCATATCTATGAGTATTTTGATTTGGACCGCCACGACCACGACCCCTGCGGCCCCCACGCCCGGGTTTATACTCACGGTCTCTAAATTGGCCCCCTCCTCTACCGGAATTAGCATGTGCTCCAGGCACTGCATTAGACCCAGAAGGTCGCAAATCGTGATTTTTCAACAACACCTCATTGGTTTTCTCTGTCGTGAGAAGAACCGAGATTAATTCAGAATATGTTTTAAACTGTCGTTGTCTATCTTCTTTGTTGTAGCACAATATTTGATTTATGCATAGTGGAGAAAGTTTTCTCCAATTTATCATATTCAGACAACTTTGTCCCACAAAGAGCCAGTCGGGCCTCAATTTTGAATAATACCGAATTATAGTCGGCAACGGACTTAAAGTCCTGCAACCTTAGATGTTGCCAATCATATTGTGCTTGTGGGAGTATCACTGTTCTGGTGTGATCGAATCTTTCTTTGAGCTTTTGCCATAGCTCAGAAGGCCGTTCAATTTGTATATACTCATTTTTCAAATCATCAGAAAGATGATGGCGAATAAATATCATTGCGTTCGCCTCATCTTTTGCCACAGCCTCTTCAATTTTTACAGGCTTCAATGTTTTATCCAGATCTTGACCCTGAAGGTGTAATTTAACATCCAGACACCATGATAAATAATTATCACCAGTGGTATCAAGGATCGGAATTTTTGCTTTTCGACACCGCCATTTTTCAAATAAAAATTAATTAGTACAAAGAAATTCAAAACTTGAAATATATGAACCTTTTCTCGAGCAATAACTCATGTTGATAACGTGTAGTAAATAATTTCTTTTCCCAATATAAGATGTACTACAATAATATTTATATATTTATCAAGTATTACATATTGTATACACTTGTAAGAAAGCAAATATAAAGAAAGCAATATGAAATGTATCAAATGTTTTGTTGTTGTATTTTTCATTCAACTTGCTTCACATATTTATACACAAATTTCACAACTAAAACCAATCTCAATAAATGCACTTACATTAATTGTGCATCATCAAAACTAATATTTTCCAACTAACATTGTCATGTATTAAATGGGTGTGAAAGTCCATTAATTCATAATATTTACAATTTTATTGCCCAATTTATTTGTGACGATATGTTGTCACAAAAAATAATTATTTGTAACAACATTTTGTTGTCTCAAATACATTTGTCACAAAAACCTCTTTTTCTTGTAGTGATGTTATACTTTAAAAGTTTTGTATATCCAAAATATTATAATTACACATCGACGATCCATCAGTAAATTAAAAATCCATCAAAGATTAGATATTTCATGTTTCATCTTATAATTTTGATGTTGGGTATAATTATACATAATTCCAATGTATATCGCATATTTTGTAAGTATTTTATGCTTGTTGTTTTTTTACGTGTGAATAAATTATTTTGACTATGTATAAATAATTAAATAGTAATTAATGTTTGCGGGTCTATTAGATTGGATTTGTTGGGTATCGAGTCTAAGCCTACGGGTCCGGTCTTAGGTCCATTTTTTCTTTGGTGAGAAAAGTCTCAAGTTTGCTCAAACCCGTTTGCATAAGTCTGGCGGGTCGTGTTGTTGCAATTCCTAAGGTATTCGGATGATATTTTAATTAAATTGTAAGATGGTTATAAATTTTTCAGATATGGTATTTTCTAATTTGTATTATACACATACAATTATACGTAACATGAGGGGGCTATGCTCCCATTTGGCATTCTTCACGTCGTGTTGTAAGCCGTTAAATGTCTCTGTTGATATTGACTTCACAACGTAGGACAACCGCAATTACAATTTACATATTCCACCCACTTTAATGATCCATAATCACTACTTAAATAAAAAACATGAACCAAAAATGAAATGAATTGATTAATGGGAAGTGCTATAAATGGTCATATTATGGCCATCCATAAAGTAGTGGATTAATATTTAATGATGTTTGTGTGAATCAAATTACTTTACAATCCTTAAACCATTTGGCTCCAAACTTACATCCTTAAACCATTTGCCTCCAAATTAAAATGCAATTGGCGCCAGTTTAGATGAATTTTTTTTAAGGGAAGTTTACATACAATTTTGCCAACAATGATATTTATATTATGTAATATAAAGAAATATTTACATAACTAATTTAATAATTATTTTTAATTTATATAATATTAGTATGTATTTAAGACTTATAAATAACTTTTAATTAAGTTTGAGAGTTCTATGTGACTTTAAAATTTTAATTAAAGGTAATTTTGTAATACCTCATATTTTTGTATGTGTAATAATCTATTATGTGGTTAATAATATTGAATAATTCATTCGTTTGATGCTGAGAATTCTCATGATTGTTATTCATAATATTAGCATATTTTGTGATAGTTTAATTGTGTTATGTGAAATTCAAAACAATTTTGTTATTCGAATTTTGACATCAAGTCTATTTATTATGTGAAAATATATTCTCGATTTTAAGATATAATTAAAATTATTTCTAAATTTAAATATTTTGTTTTATTTAAAAATTATTCCTTAATTTTGAATTTCATTTTCATATGATTGTGACATAACTTACAACAAACTCATCTAATGTGACTTAGTTAATTATAGCTCAATTGTTAAGTTTTAATTAGGATTAAATTAATAGAATGAGATATATATACATATATCTTGAATATATAGTTCAATCGTTATTCCGAATTAAGTTAATAATATCACATATATATAATGAACCATATAGTTCGATTATCCTTGAAATTTGATAGAATGATTGATATCCTTTTATGGCATGAATCATATTGTTCAATTATAATTATAATTGTATAGTGACTAAAACTAAAAATATTATTTTATATGTCCTCAATCATGTAGTTCAATTATCTTGGATTGTTAAAATATCTTTGTATAATTCAAATACCATAACCCACTGGGTTAGTCCGGTGGTCATGGGTATTACTCTTTTAGTTGATATTATATCTAAAATGACTTTTCTTTTAAAAAAACTAATTCAAATACCATACAAATTATATCTTATGGATTATATAAAGGATTATATATTCTTTTTTTGAAAGAATGATTATATATATTTGAGTGCATGAGACATATCTTTTAAAAAAAAAAGAATAATTAAGGTCATATTTATAAACATTCATCTATTCATCATCTTATGAATATCTAATATATATACACTATCACACTTGATATTATATCTAAAAATATCATATTGGTCATTAATCTTATATTATTCATTAGCATTTGTGAAACATGCCTATTGTCATTATAAGGGTGTCAATCCCATAGGGATGTCAATGGGTCGGGTATGGTGGGTGGAAAACTCGACATGTTAATACCCTGGTCAAAGAAATAAATATAGGGTGGAGGAAAGAGATAAATTTCAAAGAAACTTTATATTTTTTAATAAGTTGGGAGTATTGGTTGGAGGAAAGAGATAAATTTCAAAGAAATCGAAATATACCGGGTTCGAACCCCATCAATACCCTTACAAAGGGTGAGGATACCACTTAAGCTACAAGTTCGTGGTCACCAACTTTATATATTTGGCCAAAATTGTAAGATTTTTACACAAAGTGCACTCAAAACTTATGATATTTGCCACACTTTAATGCGTATTTTACATAACCAAAATTTGGATTTGGTCGCCAACTCGCTATAGTATATTCAAAAAGAAAACAATGAGAAAATATAGTTTTATATTTGAAACCTATATATTTCTCAGAGAAAAAAATCACTTTTGTCCCATTAGATTGAGCACCTGATGATTTTAGTCTCATTGTTCTCACTTTTAGTCCTAAATCGATATTTTTCACCAAAAATAGTCCTCAGACACGAAAATTCAAAATGTGGTATTTCTCCGTTAAAAAATTATCTCAAAACCGTTGATGGTGACAAAAAGGTCCGTAGGACACCAAAGTTACATTTTAAACCAAAAATGGTCCCATTATTTTTTTATTGGTTAAATTTAATATTATTTATGATAAAAATTATTTTAAATTTTATATTTTAGTTATTTATTTAAATTAACATTGTGAATCTCCCACTTGAAAACTAAAAATCTCGGTCCTTAAAATATTTTTCTAAAAATATATTTTTCCAATGCTTTTTATTTCATTAAAACAAATTATCTTACTTAAAATATTTAGAAAAACAAATAATTTTATAGATTTTAATATAACAAAGTTTACGATGTTAAATAATTTCATAAATTTTAAATATAGGAATTATTTTTAAAATGTTTAGAAAAATACTATTAAAAATATTTTAGTATAGTTAAATTATAAATAGATAAATATTAGCAAATTCATGGTTGACAAAAAAGACAGCTTAACCTAGCTCATTTTTTGTTTTCATTTTCAAATATTATATTTTATTTTTTATGCTTTTAAATTAAACTTTACATTTCCTCCAAAAAAGTCAAACTTTACATATATATACACATATATGGATTGAGTTATATGAGACCAGTATTCTGGGGTAAGAACATATAGACCCCAAAATAATATATATATATATATGCATGTATTTGATTTTTTTTTTTGTATTACATATTCACACAAAAACATAATTAACATCTACTTTTAAAAGTTATTTTTTAGAAAATTTAAAATTTATAACTTGAGTTATAAATTTTATCATTTAATTTACTATGTTAATTTTCTAATTAAAATAAATGATACATGCATTTCATCTTTTTTTTGCATTACACATTCATAAAATAAATTAATTAACATCTATTTTTGAAAAATTATTTTCTAGAAAAATTATTTTATATAAGTTGAATTATAAATTTTATCATTTAATTTACTTGTCAATTTTTTAATTATAATAAATAAAAAATAGTAACTTTAATGATAATATATTTTTTGAAATAGATATTAATTATATTTAGATTTTAGAGAAAAAAATCACTTTTGGTTTCATTAGACTAAGCACCTGATGATTTTAGTCTCGTTGTTCTCACTTTTAGTCCCAAATCACAGATTTGACTTTGAAATTGATAAGTTTGACCGTTAATTTACTAACGGTGGGAGTATTTGTGTGACAAGAACAATTTATGGGATTATTTTCAACCATGAGACTAAAATCTCCAGCGCCATTCTTATGGGACAAAAGCGAATTTTTCTCATATTTCTCATTTGAGATTATTTAATCCTATGTATTTTTAATTTCACATAAAAATAAATATAAACAAAAAAATATATCAATGATGAAGAAATTTTAAAATTGAGCCCGATAATAAAACATAGTATTTTTCGCAAAAATTATGTTAATGAACCATTAATAATGTTTCCATTTGGAAGGTGAGGAAATGAATTAATATTGTCAAATATTTTGCTTGGAAAGGTAAAAAGATAATTAGTGAAGAGAGTGAAATTCAAATTTGAAATTTGAATTAGTGGGCTAATTATAACAAATGTGGGTAAGGGTAAGGGTGGTCACATAAAATTCTAATCTATATATATAAGAAAATGCTTTCTATAAATGTTTTCCCGCCAAAGTCTATTGCTAAAAATTTTCGTGTCCTGTTTTTGACTGATTTGCTGTTTATGTGCATTTAATAAGGAATATTTTCTACAAAATGGTAATGTTTGGCTTTTTTTTTTTTGATTTTTATCATACACGGATTTACATGGATTTGGTCCTTTGGTTGCAGATTTTTTGGAATAATATCATAATTACCGATTTTAATTTACCAAATTGGAATGTTTGACCTTTTCTTTCCATTCTTTTTTGCTCATCTAAATTTGTATTATATATTTTATAAATATAGATAGAATGTTTGACTTTTGTTTCCCTGTTTTGTTTCGTAAATTTGGTAAAGCATCTATATGCACTGATTTTTTCTGAGTAAAAGTATGTGCACCGATTTTTGGTTACCAAAAAGAATCAATATTTTTTGGAATCAGAAATACTATTCTAATTAAATCATTAATGGATTAGGAAAATTCTGATATGCAATCAAAAAATCGGTTCTAATTCTATCATGTATGAATCTAAATTTTATGAATTTGAATTTTGTATTACTCTATTTAAAAATTATATTGCCTTTTTTTAGAAAATTTTGCATACTAAAAAACTGACCGAAATATCTTACAAAATTATACCATTGTATTTAATTTTTTTGCACCTAAAAACGGCAGAAATAAAATCTTTTAAAAAAGGAAGATTTTCACCTATAAATATTAGATGCCTATGCTGAACTATTTACACATTCATTCAATCATCTTCTTCAGTGCAGAATTAAAAGCATAAAATACATAAACATACATTATTCCCTTCAAATTACAATGGCCCCAATTTTCAGCCTGATACGCGAACTCAACAACAACAAAACTCTCTGGGCGATTAAGCTTAGGCTCGTGCGATTGTACAAAAAACCGCTTTCAACGATAATAAACAAATATCCAGCATTGAATGTGTTTTTCACGATGCTGCGGTAGTATAACTTACATTTATAAGTTTTTTCAATGTTTTTTAGATTCAGTTTTAATTTTAATTTATAGATATTCTTATATTATTATATTAATGATGATTTTAATGTTCTAAATTACAGGGAGATCGAATAAGGGGTACGGTTCGTAAATATCAGATGCAAAATTTTAAACGAACTCTTAAAGAAGGCCACGTTTATGCCATAAAGGATTTTGTTGTTGAGAAAGAAACCGATAAATACAGAACATCAGCTACAAAAGTAAAAATTCTTTTCTATGGAAAGACACATGTTTTCGAAATGTTTGACGAGACTTTCCGAGGTTCATGTATAATTTTAAAAAGTTTCCGAATCGGCCGACAATGAGAAAGTGGACGAATAATTTTGATTGGTATGTTCGAAATTCTTATATTCTTACAAATATTTTTTAAATTCATTTTATGTACTGATGATTCAATTTTGTCTTTTTTAGATATTATTGGTAAGGTTGTTTCAATGCATTCTGCACAAAACAAAGACATAAACGGTCGTTTTACGAGGTTTTTGGATTTTAATGTTGGAGGTTCTTGAGTAAGATAATATATATGATATTATAACCAATTCAATTTGTTAAATTATGTTTCTATGCCTATATTTAATAAATTTATATTTGCAGGAGCAATCGGCTTACATGCACGCTTTGGGAGAACTATGCTGAACAAATTATGCCTCACTTGGAGCAATAACTTTTTTGAACCGGTGGTTATTATTCTACAAATGCGCCGTGCAAAGTTTTTCAAATGTTGTAAGTATTATTTTTTATTCTTTTTATGTAATTTTTTTATTTTTTAGTAATATTTTATTATTTAGTGTTGTTTAATAATTTATTTGATATTGAAATGTAATATTTTTATATTTTTGAATATTTAATAGATCAAGTCAAGGTATCTAACAACATTCATATCACAAAATTACTTGTGAATGAAAAAGTGCAAGAGATTGAAGAATTCAAGAAAAGGTAGTATTTGTTTTAATATTTTCGATTTCGATTTATTAATACATATATTATGTTTGTTTACACTTTTTTTTTAATCTAAAATAGGATTATGAGTAGCAACAATCGACATATTCCATCGATCCCACGTGAGTTTGTCGCCCCGCCCGAATGACCCTAGAAGAGCTTGAAGCTCCGGACGCATCCGTGAAAACTGTTGATTATTTGTATGATAGTCAGAAGGTAAATATTTTATTTAATATCTTTAATGACATCATTTAATAAAATAGTCAATATTTATTATTTCATTAATTATGTTCTAATTTATTAATAAAATATATGCAGAGTGGCAGTTTTTGGATTTGTGCAAGAGTGGTATCAATTTCGAATGAATGGTGGTACCTTGCTTGCACTATTTGTACCAAAAAAATGCATCCAGCAGCTGAAAATTTCTTTTGTGGAAAGTGTGACTCATTGTTTGAAACTGGAATTTTGAGGTAACATTTTAATATTAGTTAATTCATACTTATGTTATATTTATTTTACTTTTTAAATTGATTTTAATATTGTTTCTTTTATTAATTTTTTTTCGATTTGTTTCTTTAATAGGTACATGGCACGTGTACAAGTTGTTGATGAATCCGCTAGTGCAACCTTGCTTTGATGGGATAGGGACTTGGAAAATTTTTTTGGGAAGTCATGTGCAGATTTAATGAATGAGCATCTTGAGGTATTATTTAAATATTTTTTAATAATTTATATATTTTCGAACCTCAATTTTAAAATTTGTTTGAATTTTAATGTTTTGTTTTTTTAACAAACATTGTAGCGTGGAGACGAGGATTTACCCCCGGAGCTATCGTGTTTCATTAATAAAAAAACTTCTTTTTAAAGATCATATAAAATCTGAGCAGCAACATAATTATTCCGGAATTTTTTCCGTTTCCAAGATGTCGGCAGATCCGGATTTAATCTGGAAGTATGGAGTTATCAATCTCGAGAGTCAGGTAATTAATCTGTTTCTATATTTTTTTTCTATTGACAAATGATTAAATATTTTTAAATTTATTTTGGATGTACAAGAATCTGATTTTTTGTCGAGGCTCCAATCGGATGATGTTTGTGATGATAAGGTTTTATTTCTTATATATTTTATATTTTTTTTCTGAAATTATCAAAAATTCATATTTACTTACAATCCACTATTTTTTTGTCGGAGGAATCTTCCTCGGAATCCGAGGTGAATACACCAATCAAGAATCTTAAAAAGAAGTCATCTACGCCTGAATCTCCTCTTTGCAAACGTAGATTGAATGAGGATTATTCTTCATCAACAACGTCAATGAAGTTGAAAAGTGTCATAAAAATCGAAGATGAGAAGAAAGATGGGGATTGATTTAGATAGTTTTTGGACAATGTTTTTATAAGTTTCTAATAGTTTTTGCTAAGTAGTTTATTAGGAGAGTTTCATTTAGGTTATTGTTTTTCTTTTTATGATTTTGGAAGTAGTATTTGTTTTTTGTTTATTGGGTTTGCTACCCAACTATGAATATTAATTTGGTATTTACATATATGAATTTCGATTGCTTTTATATCAATTAGTCTGAATAATTTATTTTTACATTATAATACACCGAGCATAATTATATTCTTAATTATTTTTTGTAATTGTATTTTTTTAATTTTTTGTTTTGTAAAATACCTTATAATTATAAATCTTAAAATTAATTAATGTAATTTAAATACATTGTAATTTTTGCTTTCAACCATCTGAACTATTTATAACTGACTACAAATAATTGCATAATGTACCATTCTGAAAAATTAACTAAAATCGCATTCAAACATTTAACGACCAGGATTCCACTACAATCGTGTTGTAGGGTCAAGTGGTATAATATAGAACCATTCATAATACTTCAAAAGAATAATCACACCTCCATAAGACAACAACAAGCCTAAATAATCTTCAACTTTACAATAATTAAACAAATCTATATTATTTAGACAGTTTTAAAATTTAGCATTTTATACAAAGGTAACAATTTTAACTAAATAGATTCCAAAGACACTTTTTAGTGTATGGTCAAGTGGTTTTTTACTAAGAGTTTTCTTTATATTTTTCTTATAATAATGCAAACTCTGTAAATGAAAAAAATACTACAAAAACAGGGAAATATCATAACAAAGGTGAACATAAATTTTAACAAAAGGGCATTATCAATTTAAATGAATAGCGAGATAAATATGAACACATAAAAAATAATCGGTACATAGAATATTAACCAACCGCCACCATTACGAGAATAAAGGAGTGTAAACAAATTGGACAAACACAATACATTTCATTTTATGCAAAATTTCAGTAAATATTTATTTTTTTAATCGAAAAATCAATTGATTACAACATACAACACCGATTTAAATTTACGTAAAAGTCAATTTATATGTACAATTTTAATTTGTAAAAATATATTATGAAAATATGATCGCATTTTTTTTATATAAAACATACATCCGATATTTCGATGCATCTTTTCTTATAATAGTTTTTTTTATTTATTTTAAAAATCCTAATTATCTATATATGTAAATTTATTGAACTAAAAAGATTCATTTTGCGAAAGGAAGATTTAGTATGTATGGAAATAGGTATCGTATATTTTATTTTATACGTTTTCTTTTTTATTTTAACAATTTAAAATAGGATTATATCTCCAATAATTCACATGCCTAATTTAATTGTCAAGTCATACCTTATTCTAATTATTTTTCAATATACAAATCTTATAAAATCGATTTCAATAATATTAGATAAATACATTTATTTAATTCGATTGACATACCAAAAACACATAATTTTTCAATGTATAAGTAGTTCTCACTTCTCAGAACGTAGCACAATATTATATCACTATCCATCTTAGCAAAATTCAGAACAAACTTGAATCAAAAAATTATTACACACTTGACACTGGTGCATCACCACAATGAGAAAGCTTTCGGGTCACCATATAATTAGCAGAAAAAGAAAAATTTCAAGTGTAGACGAACAAGGTGATATGTGTTTTCTGTTTCTTATATTTATAAATATAAATCTGTTTCTTTTGCATATTAGTTTTAAAAATATCATTCATGTTTTTTTTTTTTTGTATGTTTCCTAAATTTATGTATTCATATTGTGTAGATAAAATGTTTTTATCTTTCGATGCTGAATTCCAGGAGCATATGTTTGTTTTTTGTTTGATTAATCACATAGTTAGAACCTGCATCAATCAAAAAAATATAGTTAGTTAATCGTTTTTATAAAAATTATTTAACAAAAAAAAATATATGTTGAATACTTATCTTTTAAAACTTCTGTTATTGAAGTTTGTTATTACCACCATTCATTATCACGTAACCTGTAAATGCATTTTTTCACAAAAAATCACTTAGCAATGATATTATTAAAATGCATAAAGCCTGATAAACATCAACGAACCATTTCAGTAAAATTTTAAACAATTATCAATGAAGGAAACATTTCAGTAAACCGAAAACAATAAAGAAAATTTGAAATACTTATCTTTTTCCGTACTGTGTTGTTGGATTTCTCTATATTTTCTTCATATATTCAAATTTTTGATTTTAGAATAACAAACTTTTATAAATGAACATTTCCTTACAAACAATAGGATTCCACTACAATCGTGTTGTAGGGTCAAGTTGTTTTGGGTCTATACATATTCCGAATGTACAACTGTATCTTCACCTTTTTACCCGGAACACAAGCTTTCGAGCATCAAACATGCAACATACATATAGTATTCACCGGTATAAGACCTACTTTTACAAACACCTCAATGGTAGAACATGGTGTTTTTAAACAACACACCATTTTCTTAAAAATCCACATTTCGATTTTTAAAAATAGATTTACAAAAAAGAACCATATTCTACCATTAAACTATTAAACACCATCTTCAATTAGTGTTATGAAAACTAATAACAAAATTATAAAAATACCAAAAACTCTTTTTTATTATATATTAATATTTAAAAAAATTCACTCGCCTCATACCAGTGAATACTAAAAATATAATCGTTTAAAAATTCATTTACACCATTTCAAACACATCTTTGGGGTTTCTGATTTACAAACAACCATTTTTCCAAAAAATGAAATCCTTTAAGGCAAGAAAGTCACTGGTTTATTTTTTTCGAAAAACCCTTTTTCACCGTAAAAATCTAAGTAACACAGAGAGTCTTTCTTACACCTTAAAAATATGTACGACAAATTAAAAAAATCTAATTTTTTTAAATATGTTAATTAAAAATAAAATTCTGATATAAAATGTTCCAAAAAATGAAGCAGTGGAAGAGTTTAAAACCCCATTTCCACCATAAGAAATACAGATCTAGGGTTTTCTAATTTTTCAAAACCCTAGATCTACCAATTTGTTTTCTCCAGAAAATAGGTCATTTAACTGTAAAATCAAAAAATGGCTTCCGTTATTTTAAAATGAAAAACAAATAGGCCAATATGAAGAATAAACACAGATATGTGATTCTTCTTCAAATACATAATAAAAATAATAAAAAAATCGAATTTTTGGAACTCCTGGAAATATAACCCACAACCCTTCAAAACCTAACATAAATCCAGAAAAACTGGAAGAAATCGTAACGTATACCGAACATCTTGAAAAATTCTGATTTTTAAAAACTTTTTCCGATTTTCTCTTCGGAAACCCTAGATTTTTTTCATAGTTTCTAATTTTTTTTTTAAAAAAACAAGACATTTCGATCGAAATGTTAGGATCGAAATAGAAGATGTTTTTTTCCATTCGAAAACATTGAGAAAATCATCTGAACAAAATGAAATTAGATAGAAAATGTGATACATAGATGACAGGATAGGGATAGAGAGAGAAAATATCGGGTGAGTTTGAGAGATGATAGGGATAGAGAGAGAATGGTGAAATGTTTCAGATGACAAATGAAACCCTAATCCACACCTCATACATCGCGTGTTAATCTCAGCCGTCCCTATTGACACGTGGCAATATCTGATCGTTTATTTTGTAGGTCGACTCGGAGAGAAGCTTCTAGATTTGGGCTTTGGGCAATTTTTTGGACCCCAATATTTCAAATGGGCTTGGATTTAAAAACAAATTAAAATTTACTAATGGGTTATATATATATATATAGAGAGAGTTGGGCTTTAATTTATGTTTTTATTAATGATTTTCTATGTTTTTTTATTTCTTAATAATATGATTTAATTAAAATATTGAATATAATTAATCAATAGTTTTTGTTATTATTTTAATTATTATCATTATTAATATTATTATTAAATATGCAATTTGATAATAACTCCGTTTTTTTCGTATTATATATATAAATTTATTTATTATTTATATACATATAGATATAATTAATATATTAATATTAATTATCAATATTAAATATATTATTATCAATATTATTTTTATCATATTATTTTTATATATATTTTTAATATAATAATATTAATATTTTTATATTATATTATTATAAATTTATTTTAAAATATAACTATTTTATTATTATTATTAAAAAAGTTGAATGTAATAAAATATATGTTCCGTAATATATTATTTAATAATTATTATATAGATATTATTATTTTTGAATTTAATATATAATCATTTTATTATATTTCTAATTTTAAATATTTTTTTATAGGAAAACGGCTCATCGGTGCAATTGTTCATCCATTTTCCCATAGTCCGCTTAGCGATATCACAAATGGTATTTTCAGTAATAGTTTTTTATTTATTTTATATAAAATAAAATATACTTTTGTATTCATTAGTTAGATAACAATATTTAAAATTTATTATTACAGTTTCGGGCTCACGATTATTATCTGGAAGAAATATCATCAATCATGGCTTATATAATTATGGTGTATCTGGTTCAAACTCTTTGAGGACTTCGAAAGAAGGTTGTAATAATTGATCTCACGAAGATGAACCAAACGGAGCTCATGTGACTTCAAATGAACCGACAACCGATGAAACTTCTCGGTTTTAACATAATCGAGATTGATCTCGGTGAATTATTCAATCTTTTAAATCTTTGGTTAGTGATTTTTTTATATATGTTCATTTTATATATGCGTTTATTAATATTATTTAATACATTTCTATTTATTGAAGCAATTTTTATTTTTTCGAGTATTGAGATATAGGAGATGCGAGTTATAAATGCCAATTTTGTGGAGCATTATTTTGGTTAGAAGAAAGATTATCCTCCTTTCCAAAATCAAAGCCTCGCTACTCTTTTGTGTTGTGGCCATGGAAATATGCAACTTCCGCCAATCGACCACCACCAATCTGTTTTTCAAGATCTATTGTTTGGAAATGGAAATAAAAGCAAACACTTTCAAGATAATATACGATCTTATAACAATATGTTTTGTTTTACATCTATGGGAGGAAAGATTGACACAGATGTAAACAAAGGTCGAGGTCCTCCGGTTTTTCGAATGTATGGTCAAAATTACCACTTGATTGGAAGTTTGTTGCCTCTGGATGGATCGACACCCAAATTCGCTCAGCTATACATATACGATACGGAGAATGAAATAAGTCCTAGGTTGAATTCCGTCACGTTTGTTTTTGTTATTATTATTTTGTGTCTCTTTATTATAGTTTTGTTTAGATTTTTTAACGTAATTTTTTAAATTTATTTTAAACAATGTTTAAATTTGTAGGCAATGGAGTGATACCAATAATTTGCGAAGTTATCGTGTCTGAATTGAAGAGAATGTTGGATGATAACAATGTCTTGGTAAAATCTTTCCGAATGGCAAAAGAAAAGATTCGAGAACAGGGATATTCAGACGTAAAATTACGTTTGATTGGTAGAAGGAGTACGAATGCTAGGAGATATAATATGCCAACGAGCAGTGAAATCACGGCTTTGATTGTTGGTGATTTTGATCGTGCTTTAAAGCGATCGGGATATTGTTGTTGAAACAAGATCGGACTTTTGCGGCGTATAAATGAATTGAATGCCTCTTATTCGCTTTGCGATCCATTATTATTACCGTATGGTGAGGATGATTTTAGAGAAGATATACTTTTCTCAATAAATAAGACTAATAGTACCGATTCTAGAACAACAATTAGTGTGCATGAATACTTTGCGTACATATTACACGATAGAGACCATGAATTGGCGACTATTTTGTCTTCTCGGAGATTATTTCAATAGTTTGTTGTCGATGCATACACAATGGTTGAGTCCGCTCGATTGAAATATATCCGTTTAAATCAGAAAAATCTGCGATGTGATATATATAAAGGCTTGACTGATGGTGTTTTGCGTGGTGATATTGATCCGAGTACTTAGGGTAAACGCATTATATTACCTTCAACATTCACCAGAGGTGCTCGATATATGATACATAATTATCAAGATGCGATGGCTATATGTAGATGGGCGGGTTATCCCGATTTGTTCATAACATTTACTTGCAATCCAAAATGGCGAGAGATCATTCGTTTTCTCCAGAAAAAGAATCTAAATCCTGAAGATCATCCGGATATTGTTTGCAGAGTCTTTAAAATGAAGTTAGATTCTTTGATTAAAGACCTTCGGCAAAATAAATTATTTGGGAAAGTAAATGCAGGTTAGCATTTGTTTTTTAAATATTTTTAATATATTTTGTATAATATAGTAAATATTTATTTAATTAGTTTATATTCTCAAATCCTTATTATTTTTTTATTATTATATTACAGTTATTTATACGATAGAATTTCAAAAGCGGGGTTTGCCTCATGCCCATATATTGTTGTTTCTGGCTAAGGAAGACAGATATCCAACTGCAGATGACATTGATCGAATTATATCACCAAATACCGACGAGAGAATTGATCCATGTTATTATCTTTGTAGTAAGGGATCATATGATTCATGGTCCATGTGGTGATGTCGGAAAAACTCTCCATGTATGGCTGATGGTCGCTGCACTAAACATTTTCCCAAAACATTTGTGGATGCGACTACTATTGATGAAGAAGGTTATCCGCGTTACAGACGCATAAATGACAAAAGAATAGTTGAGAAAAGTGGTGTGCCGTTGGACAACAGATATGTCGTGCCTCATAATCGTAAGTTGTTACTCAAATATGGAGCTCACATAAATGTGGAATGGTGTAACCAGGCGAGATCTATAAAGTATCTATTCAAGTATATAAACAAAGGAAATGATCGTGTGACAGCGTCGTTTTATACCAACACCAACGATGAGGACTCAGGGAAAACCGTTGATGAAGTGAGCATGTATTATGATTGTAGGTATATATCGTCATGTGAAGCTGCGTGGAGGTTATTGGGGTTTGAGATTCAGTATAAATATCCTTCAGTCGAACGACTCAGCTTTCATCTTCCGGATGAGCAGAGTGTTATTTTTGATGATAATGAGAGAATAGACGATGTGCTTGGTAAAGATTCAGTTAAGGAGAGCATGTTTTTAGCATGGATGGAAGCAAACAAAATATATCCCGAAGCCCGTGAGCTAACCTATGCTGAAGCCCCAACAAAATTCACATGGAAGAAAGACCTCAGGAAGTGGATGCTAAGAAAATGGGGAAATCAATAGGTCGAGTGTTTTTCGTCCCTCCTAGATCTGGTGATATGTACTATTTGCATTGTTTTCTCAATATTGTCCGTGGGGCTACGTGTCATGATGACTTCAAGAAGGTCAATGGTACTCAACATGCTTTCGCATCGCGGACGCTTTGCTATGCTCTTGGTCCGTTAGAAGATGATAGAGAATATGTTGATGTAATCACCGAAGCTAGCCATTGGGCTTCTCGCAGAGTCTCAAAAGTATTTTTGCATCGTTGCTATCATCAGAATCTTTGAGCAGACCCGAAGTAGTTTGGGACAAGTGTTGGCAATATCTTTCGGATGATATTCTACATAGACGGTGACGTCTTCTCCAAAATGAAGGTATTATTATCAAATGTTAAATATCATATTTTTATTTCTAATAACATTATTTTTTATATCTTATTATTTATTGAATGCCATATTATTTCTCTTGCATAATTGGTATTGAGTGAGAACGAGATAAAAAATCTTGCTTTGTTGGAGATTGAAAGAATATTGAGAAGTCGTGGCACGAGTCTACGTGATTTTGATACGATGCCATTTCCCGATCCGACAACACCGGGAATAGCCAAAAGCAGTTAATATATGACGAGTGCGTTGTGATCGTAAGGCTCTTTTGGTAGAGCACAAGAACCTCATTTCCGGACTTAATCGGGAACAAAAAAATGTTTACTCTAAAATAATGACGGTGGAATCAAATAAAGGGGTATGTTCTTTGTATACGGATATGGGGGAATGTTAGATAATTTTCTAACCGCAAGTCTACGGTGTCAAGTTTTAATATAGAGAAGTAAGGTTGTCGAATCCACAGAAATAATTATCGAATTATTGCTAAGTACTATAATATAGTAGTCTAACTTTATTTAGAAATTCAATATTTGATGGAGTTTATTATACTAAAAATACCAAAAATAAATCAAGAATATGAAAATATCAATGAGTTTATCCAAATGATTAAATGAATTCTAGAGGTATGATGAATCTAGTTATCCCTTATGTTGTCAATATGGTTTATCAATCATCAATTACCAATTTATAAGTCAAGATTTCTACAATAATCATTCCCTCTCTCAAGTGCCAAATGATTTTAGATTCAATTGGGAAATCAATATCTCTATAAAAATCACCAATTAAAATCTCAATAACAACTATGAATCTTGATAAATGACTTCAAAGGATTCATAAATCTCTCAATTCTATGAAATCCTAGGTTATGCTATTCAAAAGTCATGTATTCAATTACCTCTCTCAAGTGTCAAATCAAATACACCAAACAATCTAAATTATTGATTAAGTAATTTAGAAGCAATAGATCCAAATAGCACAAATAAATCGATAGATCTAGATTGACAAACCACAATTTCAAAACATAAGTTCAAACAATGATTACATCATCCCTCTAGAATTATAGAGTTTAGCTCATGATTGAAGAAAATGAATCCATAGGAATACAACAATACATCTTACAAGATATGAAGAAAGCAACAAAATAAGAATAAGAGTTGGGAATCCTCTCTATTTCTAGATGGTAGAATCCTTCAATCTTCTTCTTCAAGCCTTTCCCAAGATATTCCAAGCCTTCTCTCTTGTCTTCTAGTTGTTTTGTTGGTCGCCCAAGGTCCAAGATCCCTAATTTCACGCCCCAAGACCTCTATTTATACTCCCACAAAAGTCCAAGAAAAAGGAATAAGTTGCATTGTAATTTCGCCTGCAGCCATGGGCGCCCGTCTCAAATATCCGCCCGGCCGCAGCGCTAAAAAATGGGGAAGCGGCTAGCCGCTATTTTCGCACCATCTAGGCTGGCGCTATGATTGGAAGCTGCAGGCCGCCACTTAAAAATGGCGTGCCGGTTTTTCACCCTTAGCTGCAGCCGCCAAGACGACTCAATGCCCAAAAAACGCGATTTTTCTCTTTTCCTCTTCTTCAAATGCGATTTCTTCCACCCAAACACGTTTTTCATTGTTTTCATCAATTTCGGCATCCAAGACCTATCTCGACTCTCAAACGACAACTAATGACACAAACTCGACTCAAACGACGCTAAAATACTTGAAAACCCCGCAAAATCCTAGTCTAGAATACTCAATACATTGGTATAAAAACCAACTTAACAAATACCCCCAAACTTAGACATTTGCTTGTCCTCAAGCAATTACAGACTCAAAAAAAAATGACTAAAGAAGAACACAAAAATGAAGAAACTGACTCAACCACCCAACTGCGAAACTTCACAACCAAACTCATTTGTCTTAATACTCGTTTCACTACCAATCAAACATGTGTTTTAACATTGTGATCAAAAGTGTGGAATGTACATGCCAACTCCGTTTACATTATTCAAATAGATTCACGCAATCAAGTGTTGTCAAAATGATCCACTTTTTGAATATAGAGATGAGATGCTTACAGGACTCCATAGACTTGTCTTTCACACTAATCTCCACTAATGTAGGTTAATGTAACACAAGGATCAATAGGACTTTTAAAGCTTGTATTGTGGGCTTAGGGTAAGGTAGGAAAATATGGGATTAAGTGGCTCAAATCACCCAAACACACAATTAACACTTGAATTATCAATAAGCAACTACCCTTCACTTTTTTAACATCCCTAATGTTTATGAACCTTCAATCCCAATGATTTTTCTCAATTTTCTTTTTTTTTTTTCTCGGAACCCCCAAACTTATTCTTTTGCGTACATGGGGTTCCATATTTTCTTTTCGGGCAACTTCATTCAATTAAATACACACCCTTCTCATCATACCCTCCTCAACTTCCAATATTTGTTTCTATACTTTGTGTGTATGATTGATGGTTAATTAGGATATTAACCTTTAGGCTCGGGTATTAGATTGGTTGCCAAAGAACCGGGTTTATAAGGCTCAAAAGGGAACACTAGGGAAAATATAATACAAAGGTAGGCATTTTAGGCTCTAGCTTGTTCAAAGATGGCCTAAATCACTTCCTTAATGTTACTTCACCTAGATTTCGCCTCGACTAGTGATTAGACAAGTTCTAGCATCCGGTGGGATCATAAAGTAATCACTCAATTGCATAAATCACCCCAAATAAATCAACAGAGTTAAGCACATAGATGGAATTAATGGAAAGAAGATTAAATCACGATTCAACACATGCTCTCTTGACCGTTCAACTCATATTCGACAAATTCACTTAGTCAAGCAATTTCACGGTTTAACAAACGCCCGACTCAACTTTAGACTTTTTTTTTTAAAAGACACAAAATGAAACACAAAAACACAAAAACAGTTGCACTCCCCAAACTTAAAATGAACATTGTCCCCAATGGAGAGTGAGAAAAACTTTCCCGGTATCCAAAATGATTAGGACTCCGCATCGGAATCCCCGTCGTAATCATGCGGCGGAAGATGAGCAATAGGACCTGGTGGTGGTGGTGTCGGAAATTGGAATTGTGGGTGCGTCGGCCATAAATTTGAGCAAGAACTCTGTTGTGCTCATTGATATATTCTTCCTCGCACTCGATGACGCGTTGCTCACCTACAAAAGCAAATGCTAAGCGACGATAAGCCCTTCGCAACTCTTGTACCTCACGCACTAATGCATCCGAAGGATCGTCATCATGATGAGAGCTCGTGTGACGAGAATGACCCGCCACGGAACCGGATGTAGCACCAACATCGTGATCGGGCTCGAGCCTCGTGCTCAACGGTGGAAGGACAAAATTAGGATCAAGTATATAGCCCGCACTTCGGGTTAGGTACACCACCGCCCATTCGTCATAAGAAGCAATAATTGTAGAATCAATAGGCCCTTTGTGCCACTCCAATGGTTCATTCTAGTCCCACGTAATTTTCTCCTTTTACGCACCACAAATCAAGGCCGGCATTATCAATCCCCGGACTTACAATGTCGGATGGTGTAATGAATGGATTGTGCGATAATTATTCTTTGGATCGAATCGGGATGTCGGAATAATTGCATATAATGTATAAGCTCGATGTTTCGTGACATCGCCGACATGCTTGGTCGGCATTAGATTGTGACATATGAAATGAAACCATGCACGTCCGCATCGACTCAACGTAGTGTGAGGGAAGGCAAAGGATCCGCCGAGAGACCTTTGTTGGACGCACTGTGCATCCGGGCGACAAAGAGCATGACAAATCATCTCTAAATCCGGTGGGCCGAGAAATGAATTCGGTATAAGGTGAGTGATCCACCTCGGGTAATCCATAATACTCGTCGATTTACGATGGATCAATATACACGTAGTCACCACGCACATAAATCTCGTTAGGGTTATCGAGTGTGACATTCGCATTTGCAAAGAATTCTCGAACCACATTCGGTGCATACGGTCCGGGTTGAGCACATAATTTTTTCCATCGCCTTTGGTTTATCATTTGTACAAGATTACCATCACTCGAACTCGGTTTCAACCCCCGCTCCGCAGTTATGCTCTTTGTGCCCAATTTATCATAAAAAGATTTTGTGCCTCTAAGCTTGTGAAACGACTAGTATCATATTCCTCGGAGGTACTCGCCTTGCTTTTGCCTTTGCTTTTGCTTGTTTTATTTGACTTTCCCATTTAATTGATCGCCTAATATCCTGGAAGAGTAAATAACCAAGACAACACGTAGAAACAAGCCATATGGATTAGGGGTTAGGAATTATCGCAATATCCCAAAAATATGCATCCGTGTCATCAATTAATGATCAAATTGTACTTGAATAACAATGAAGACAAGAATGACGTGCATAGGTGTAAGATTTTTCATTGGAGCATTTTGACAAACACCTTGTGAGCATAGTGATGACAAGAGATTAACACCAAATTCATAGAATAATTCATGCCCAATTATCAATACCAACCTAATTCTAACATACATCAATCATATATCCCAACAATTTATCCAACAATTAAACATGAATTTCGAAATTGCAAGGAATATTGACAAGTTCTCCATATTAGGTCAATAATTGGGGAAAAGGGATGTACAAATTAAACCACCTTACCTAGATGATAGAGAGGATGAAAATGAGGATTAAGATGCTTAAGTGCTCCTCGAGTGGTGCAAGATTCAGAGGTTGTGCGTGCTTATGTGTAGAGAAGATGGAAGAGGATGAGGGATGTGTTTTATTGAGAAAGAAATGAAAAGAAGAATTCACGTTCAAAGACTTAAAGACCCAAGACCTTGGGTCGGTCTCTACATGTGCGCCAAGATCTCGGGCAGCTGCGCCACGCGTAAATTGCGACTTGCCGGTTTTTACTCAAAGGCCGCAGTGACTAACAATCAATAGAAGCATTTTAACCCTTTTTTTTTTTTATATATATATATAAATAAAAACAAATCAAAACCACACAAAATTTGATTCACATAAATACACAAAAAAAAAAAAATCACACCAAATCCAAATAAATAAAAATAAGCCAAAATTAAAGAAAATAAAATCGCAATAAAATGCAATCACACAAAATCACTTGGGTTGCCTCCCAAGAAGCGCTAAATTTATAGTCATTAGCCGGACTTGACTACTCGGGCTCAAGAAATGTCATCACCAAGTGGAAGATTTAAAACCTTCCTTGCTTCATTTCCAAAATAATGTTTCAATCGTTGTCCGTTCACTTGGAATGAATTCCCATCGTTTCCTCTCAACTCGATCGCACCATAGGGAAACACCCGTTCCACCACAAATGGTCGGACCATCATGATTTGAGTTTACGGAAAGAGTTTCAATCGAGAGTTGAACAATAATACTTGTTGGTAGGGCAAGAATTCACGTCGCAAAATCATTTGATCATGCCATTTTTTCGTTTTTTTCTTTATACATTTTGGCATTTTCATATGATTCTTGACGAAATTCTTCCATTTCGTTTAATTGAAGTAATCGGTTTTCACCGGCCTCTTTCAAGTTAAAATTCAATTTCTTAATTGCCCAATAAGCTCGATGCTCAAGTTCAACCGGCAAATGGCACGCTTTACCAAACACCAATCGATATGGTGACATACCAATGGGTGTTTTATAAGCCGTCGCGATAAGCCCACAAAGCATCATCGAGCTTTTGCCAATCCTTTCGATTAAAACTCACCGTTTTTTCAAGAATTTGTTTCACTTCACGATTGGAAATTTCGGCTTGACCATTAGATTGAGGATGATAACCAAGCGCAATCTTATGACGCACACCAAATTTAGCAAGAAGGTTATTAAATAATTTATTACAAAAATGCGTACCTTCATCACTTACAATAGCTCGAGGAGTACCGAACCGAGTGAAAATATGCTTGTGCAAGAATTTGAGTACTACCTTAGCATCATTCGTTGGTGTAGCAATCGCCTCAACCCACTTGGAGACGTAATCAACCGCAAGCAAAATGTACAAATTTCCATAGGACGCGGGAAATGGCCCCATAAAGTCAATACCCCATACATCAAACAACTCCACCTCCATTATGTTTGTCAAAGGAAGCTCATGACGCCGTGAAATATTACCGACCCTTTGGCATCGATCACAAGTTTTCACAAAGGCATAACAATCCTTGAATAATGTTGGCCAATAAAAACCAGATTGTAATACCTTTGCAAACTGTTCGGGTTGGCCCGAAATGTCCCCATAAGATGATGAATGACAATGTTGAAGAATCTCTCCAATTTCTTCCTTAGGGACACAACGGCGAATGATAGAGTCCGCAAGATCTCTTGAAAAGAACGGATCATCCCACAAATAAGACTTAACATCATGTAAGAATTTTTCTTTTGGTGTGAAGTCAAGTCCGTGGCAAAACTCCTCCTCGCTAGGTAATTAACAAAATCTGCGTACTGGGGTAATGATGTCTCAAGACGCATAATTTGTTCATCAGAAATGATTCTTTTATTGGACTCTCAATCACCTCGTAAGGTTGCTCAAGACGGGATAGATGATCGGCAACCCCATTCTCACTTCTTTTTTATCTCGAATCTCAATATCAAATTCTTGCAAGAGCAAAATCCATCGAATTAATCGAGGTTTTGCATCCTTTTTGGAGAAAAGGTATCGGATTGCCGCATGATCCGTGTAAACAATCACCTTTGTACCCACCAAGTATGCTCGAATTTATCAAATGCAAAAACTACCGCCAACATCTCTTTTTCTCGTGGTGGTGTAGTTTTGTTGGCGTTGTCCATGGTCCTACTTGCGTAGTAAATAGCTTTAAAAATTCTGTCTCGCCTTTGACCGAGAACGACACCCTTTGCATAATCACTTGCATCGCACATGAGCTCAAATGGTTGAGTCCAATCCCGCACTATCATAATCGGAGTGAAATGAGTGCCTTTTTATACATTCAAATGCCTGCAAACACAACTCATCAAAGCAAAAGATAGCATCTTTTTCAAGGAGATTACAAAGTGGTTTAACAATTTTTGAAAAATCTTTTATGAATCTCCTATAAAATCCTCGCATGCCCTAAAAAGCTTCTTATGCCTTTCACATTTGAAGGTGGCGGTAGCTTTTCAATAGCCACAACCTTCGCCTGTCTACTTCCAAACTCGCACAAGAAATACGATGTCCAAGTACAATCCCTTCTTTGACCATAAAGTGACATTTTTCCCAATTGAGCACAAGATTAGTTTCCTCACAACGTTGCAAAACCATAGATAAGTTATGCAAACAATGGTCAAAAGAAGTACCAAAAATGTAAAAAATCGTCCATAAAAATTTCCATGATTTCTCAACCATACCATGAAAGATCGCCATCATACACCTCACGAAAAGTAGCAGGTGCATTACATAATCCAAATGGCATCTGCGCGAAATGCAAAAGTACCATATGGACATGTAAAGTAGTCTTTTCTTGATCTTCGGGGCAATGGCGATTTGATTGTATCCTGAATAGCCATCAAGAAAACAATAATATTCGTAATCGCCAACTGTCCAACATTTGATCAATAAAGGGGAGGGAAAATGATCCTTACGAGTAGCTTTATTCAATTTTCTATAGTCAATACATACTCGCCATCCTGTGATGTTCGTGTAGAAATTAATTCATTGTTATCATTTTTCACCACCGTCATACCTCCCTTTTAGGGACAACTCATCACAGGACTCACCCATGAACTATCGAAATGGCATAAATTATACCGCCTTTAGCCACTTTAAAACCTCATTTCTCACGACTTCTTTCATTGCGGGATTAAGTCGTCTTTGGTGTTCAATAGATGGTTTATAAGATTCTTCCATTAAAATTTTGTGCATTACAATGGAAGGACTTATACCTTTCAAATCAGAAATATACCAACCTAAGGCCGACTTATGTTCACGAAGCACACGCAACAACTTATCCAATTCGGATGAAGATAATGAAGCAGAAACAATTACCGGGTAAGTTTTATCTTTTCCTAAAAATGCATATTGAAGATGTTAGGAAGTTCCTTTAGTTCTAAAGTACCTTTGGAATATTTTCAATATGGCATTTTCTAATGCTTCCTTTTGTTTTTCTTTTACAATTTCTTTAGCTTCAAGGGAAAGAATAAACTCAAGCAAATCAATATCATCACTATCTTCCTCATCACATTTCATTATTGAATTAATCAAACAATGTTCTAACGGATCTTTTAAATCTTGTTTTATAACTTCCGCTTGATCACATTGTTCGATTTTATCAATAAAATGACATGTGTGAGGTTCCTCTTGAAATTTCATTGCTTTATAAATGTTAAATAGTACCTCATCATCATTTACCCGTAATGTTAACTCTCCTCGTTGCACGTCAATTAAAGCTCGTCCCGTTCTTTAGAAAAAGGTCTCCCAAGAATCAATGGCATTTCATGATCTTCCTCCATATCCAACACCACAAAGTCCGCCGGAAATATGAATTTATCCACTTTGATCAACACATCTTCAATCACTCCTTTTGGGTAGGTGAGTGATCTATCGGCTAATTGCAATGTGATGGTAGATGGCGTTATTTCTCCAAGGCCAAGTTTCCGAAAAAGACAACGACATAAGATTAATGCTAGCACCTAAATCACAAAGAGCTTTATTAAAATAAGAATCACCAATAGTGCGAGGATAGTGAAACTCCCCGGATCTCTTAATTTTGTGGTAGCTTTCTTTGCAAAATGGCGCTACACTCTTCCGTGAGATTGACCGTCTCATATGCTTCCAACCTTCTCTTCTCGACATCACATCCTTCATGAATTTTGCATAATTTGGCATTTGCTCGAGTGCATCGGCAAAATGGATGTTGATGTGAATTTTCTTGAATATTTCCAAAAACTTGGAAAATTGAGCGTCCAACTTTTTTCTTCTCGAAATCTCGTGGAAAAGGAAGAGCATTTGTAACACATTATCGTGGATTGGAAGTTGGTTTTACCTCAATTTTTGCCTTTTCTAATTGCTTATCAATGCCCTCTTCATTTTGGAGTGTTTTGAGCTTGCTTCAGTTCTTTGGTGGCATGAGCGGGCATCTTTGGTTCATCATATTCCGCCCCACTTCTCAACTTAATGGCCTTGCAATGTTCTCGGTTCACCTCGGTGTTACTTGGAAACGTATCAACTTTCTCGTTGTGAATTAATAGTCTGTGGGCCAATTGACCACATGTGTCCCCAAAGATTTAAGATGACTTTCAATTGTTGTCACCCTTGAACCCAGATTTTCTATGTTAGAATCGGCTTTGTTCATCCTTGCTCTTGATTCTACAAGGAATGAACTAAGTAATTCCTCCAAAGATGGCTTTTGTTCTCCCACATGTGTGCTCGTACTTGCTTGATTCTGATATCCCGGAGGTGGTTGCAACACATTTCTCGTATTGCTATACGAGAAGTTTTCATGATTGCGAAGTCCCGGATGATAGTGTGTCGGCAATTGATTCCCTCTATTGTTGAAACCCCGATTATTCACATAATTCGCTTGTTCCGTATTGGGATTCACAATTTCTTGACTTATCTCCATGACACCTACGATTGTTGTTTTCCACCGGACTTAGTGTAACAATTTGCTTTGACAAGGCGGAAATTTGAGAGGCCAATGCGGACATAGTATCAAGTTCAAGAACACCGGCAACTTTTCTTGGCGTAGATCTTTCAGACGGCCATTGATAACTATTGGCAGCCATCTCTTCGAGTAAAAGCATGGCTTCACTTGGAGTTTTAGCCATCAATGTACCTCCTGCTGCAGCATCTATAATAGTTCTTGAATGCCCATTCATACCATTGTAAAAATATTGAACCTTTTGCCAATCTGCATACCCGTGTTGTGGACACCTCCTCAATAATTCTTTGAATCGCTCCCAAGCTTCGTAGAGAGTGGCTCAAAGTCGAGTTGATGAAATTGAGCAATCTCACTTTTCAGTTGAAGTGTCTTACTAGGTGGAAAGAATTTTGCCATGAATTTTTCGGTGAGATCATTCCAACTAGTGATACTTCCGGTGGAAAGGTTTGAAGCCTTTGTCTAGCTTTATCACGAAGTGAAAACGGAAATAACCTCAACCGAATAGCTTCATCGGGAACCCCATTCATTTTGATAGTGTCACATATCTCAAGAAAAATAGCCAAATGAGCATTCGGGTCGTCTACAACACTACCCCAAACCGATTTTGTTGTACCATGTTTATTAAGGCCCGCTTCAATTCAAAATTGTTCGCATTGATAGGTTGGCGAACAATACCCGAATAGTTTTGATTTGTGGTTGGTCGAAAATAATCCCGAATGGCCCTTTCGGTGGTGCAACAATAGGTATGCGGTCTTCATCATCACCGATTCTCGCCATTTTTGTGAACTCGATTCTTCGTGCGCTCTAATCTTTCGAAGCGTTCTTTCAATTTTGGATCAAATAAGATTAAATTAGCACTTTTATTTTTTCGCATCAACAAGAAAACACAAAAATGACAATGACCCTATTGTGACAAAAGAAACCAATCTAAATTAAAGTAAAACTACTAAGTAATAATATTAGCGCAAATAAGATGAATTATTCCCAAGAACGGCGCCAAAAACTTGTTAGATAATTTTCTAACCGCAAGTCTACGGTGTCAAGTTTTAATATAGAGAAGTAAGGTTGTCGAATCCACAGAGGGAATAATTATCGAATTATTGCTAAGTACTATAATATAGTAGTCTAACTTTATTTAGAAATTCAATATTTGATGGAGTTGATTATACTAAAAATACCAAAAATAAATCAAGAATATGAAAATATCAAAGAGTTTATCCAAATGATTAAATGAATTCTAGAGGTATGATGAATCTAGTTATCCCTTATGTTGTCAATATGGTTTATCAATCATCAATTACCAATTTATAAGTCAAGATTTCTACAATAATCATTCCCTCTCTCAAGTGCCAAATGATTTTAGATTCAATTGGGAAATCAATATCTCTATAAAAATCACCAATTAAAATCTCAATAAAAACTATGAATCTTGATAAATGACTTCAAAGGATTCATAAATCTCTCAATTCTATGAAATCCTAGGTTATGCTATTCAAAGGTCATGTATTCAATTACCTCTCTCAAGTGTCAAATCAAATACACCAAACAATCTAAATTATTGATCAAGTAATTTAGAAGAATAGATCCAAATAGCACAAATAAATCGATAGATCTAGATTGACAAACCACAATTTCAAAACATAAGTTCAAATAATGATTACATCATCCCTCTAGAATTATAGAGTTTAGCTCATGATTGAAGAAAATGAATCCATAGGAATACAACAATACATCTTACAAGATATGAAGAAAGAACAAAATAAGAATAAGAGTTGGGGAATCTTCTCTATTTCTAGATGGTAGAATCCTTCAATCTTCTTCTTCAAGCCTTTCCCAAGATATTCCAAGCCTTCTCTCTTGTCTTCTAGTTGTTTTGTTGGCTGCCCAAGGGTCCAAGATCCCTAATTTCACGCCCCAAGACCTCTATTTATACTCCCACAAAAGTCCAAGAAAAGGAATAAGTTGCATTGTAATTTCCGCCTGTGGGCCATGCACAAGCCTACACAAAGACGGCACAAGGGCGCCCGTCTTAAATACCCGCCTGGCCAGCTAGTGCTAAAAATGGGCGGCTAGCAGCTATTTTCGCACTATCCCCAAGGGGCGCTAAGGATTTGAAGCTGCACGCTTACTTAAAAATGGCGTGTTGCCGGTTTTTCACCCACACACAGAAATGGGGTCTTGGCGCTGAGCGCCAAGACGACTCAATGCCCAAAAAACGCGATTTTTCTCTTTTTTCCTCTTCTTCAAATGCGATTTCTTCCACCCAAACACGTTTTTTATTTGTTTTCATCAATTTCGGCATCCAAGACCTATCTCGACTCTCAAACGACAACTAATGACACAAACTCGACTCAAACGACGCTAAAATACTTGAAAACCCCGCAAAATCCTAGTCTAGAATACTCAATACATTGGTATAAAAACCAACTTAACAGGAAATGTGCAAAATATTTTTGTGGAGGGCTTTATCTGTGGCTTTGAGATCGAAAGGAGAAATTGTGTTGAACGTGGCATCGAGTGGAATAACGCCCTATTGCTTCCTGGTGGAAGGATGCCCATTTCCCGTTTTGTTATTCCTTTAAACCCAAATCAAGAGTCAACTTGCAATATCAAACATGGGACTCCGGTTGTTGAGCTGATTATTCGTTCTAAACTTATAATCTGGGATGAAGCCCCAATGATGCACAAGCATTGCTTTGAAGCCGTGAATCTTTGAAATCTCTTTTAAAATTAATCAACCCACGGAATGAATCAAAACCTTTTGGAGGGAAAAGCGTTGTGTTCGGGGTGACTTGATGATATTGCTTGTTATACCGAAGGAAAGTCGACATGATGTAGTCAATACCACGATAAATGCATCGTATTTGTGGGAAGATTGTACAAGATCGAGATTGACTAAAAATATGCATCTTCAAAGCCTCAATCAGGCAGATGATTATGCGGATTTGGCCCAATTCTCATATTGGATAGCAAGCATCGGAGATGAAACAATGGGAGGATCTAATGATGGTTGTGCCACTATCAATATACTCAAGATATATCTCGTGATCCAATGGCAACAATTATAGAAAATACGCATCCAATGTTTAAAGACGCAATTGATGATCCTACTTATTTGAAAGATAGGCGATACTCGCACCGACTCTTCGATGTTGTTGAGTCGATCAATCAATATATGACTTCTTTAAATTCATCGGAGGGGCATACTTATTTGAGCTCATATAAAGACGAGTAAACTCGATGCTAATGTTGATTTTCGCATGATCTGCATACGCCAAAATTTTTGAATGGTATAAAATGTTAGGCGTTCCCGATCATGAGTTGTATTTGAAGGTTGGGACTCGATTATGCTTTTGAGGAACATCGATCACTCGACCGGATTGTGTAACGGACTAGATTGGTGATTACGGTGCTCTCAGACACGTCACTTGAAGCAAAAATTCTCACCGAACGCATGAAGGTCATAATGTGTTGATACCACGAATGACACTAACACCGTCGGACCTTTAATTTCATTCAAGTTTCAACGACGTTTTTCTCTTATCGTGTCTTATGCAATGACCATAAACAAGAGCCAAGGCGAATCTCTCTCAAATGTTGGTCTCAGTATTTGAAGAATCCAAAGATTGATCCACGGTCAATTATACGTTCTTTGTTTCCCAGTCACCAATCGGAAGGGACTAAAAATATTAGTCCGTGGCGAAGATCAATCAAAAAGTAAACATACGCAAAATGTGGTGTACAAAGAAGTTTTTCAAAATTTGTAATATTAAATTGTTCGATACGATATCTCAGACATTTTCTATTTTTATTAATATATAATAAATTATATAGACATCCAATCTATACGTTTGAACCCAATAAACCCAAAATCGTAAAACACCATAAACTTCATATTTTCCCACATTACACTCGCCGTGCATCGCACGGGTAAAACACTAGTTTACTATAACACCATTGTCATTAATAATTGTAATGACAGAATTGTCCTTTCTGGATGGCTATATTATGGCCATTTAGATTTACCGTTGATTAATACCGTCACAATTAGGATGCCATCAACTTTTAATTGCAATGATTGTACAATTATATTCACTTAATGCCATTGTCTCGTCTAAAACTGAAAGGAAGAGATTTAGTAGAATTGAAATTTCTCAAATTTGGAGACATGGAGTTAGCAGAGCCCATAATTGAGTAGGACCACATTATGAATAATTGAGGAAAATGAAGTGCATATGTTAATCGCGACTCACGCATGATGTCACACCTAAAGCTGACAAAATGCAACCCGGCCGTGACCTGGTCCAATCGGTTCGAAGTGTGGGCTGGGTTTAGCCATGATGTTCTAGGTCTGGAAAAATTTTGGTTTATTGGCGGAATGGTTGCTCGATGGGCCGTGGTTGGCCCACTTGAAGCCTGACCCGACAATTTTTGTTTATAAAATATACAAACGGAATGGATTGGGAAAGCATTTTTGCGGTCCGATCTAACCTGAATTTGAAAGCATTTTTGCGGTCGGATCTAGCTTGAATTTTTTCAAAAGCCCAATTGGCCACTCGATCCAAGATGATCCACCCATTGCCAACTCTAGTAGGGGTGGCAAATTATGTTATCGTGTCGACCACGACACGATAAGGACACACACGAACACGACACGATAAGGATCTGCTCCGACACGAATACGAACACGAAAATTTTTGTGTCGACACGACACTACACGATAAGTCAAAAAACCAAAAAAAAATGATTTATATGTTAATACACGATAACAAATTACACGATATTACATGGTATTACACGACAATACACGATATAAACATACAAAATATCGGTTATCGTGTCACTATTATCGCTCACTAACAAGAAACGCCATTATCGTGTTCGTCGCCGTATGTCATTATCGCTTTACTAAGATAAATGTGTCATTATCGTGTCCTTATCGCGGTCATTATCGTGTCATTATCGTGTTCGTGCCCTTATCGTATAAACACGTAAAAACACGAACACGACACGAAATTTTCATGTCCTATCGTGTCGATAGGATGACACGATAAGGACACGAACACGATAAGGTTAAACACTAACCCGCTTATTTTCGTATCGTTTTTTCGTCGCTTTATCGTGTCGTGTCAAAAATTGCCACCCCTAAACTCTAGTCACACCCCAACCCTGTATTGTGGGGTCGAAAAATGAGATCTCAAATTCCACTAATTATAACATTTCTCATTCGCATTTATTTTGAATCAGATCTTTTGCATTCATTTTTGTATTACGCGAAAATGAACAATTCAAATTGACATAAAGGGATATTTTATGCCGACTTATAAATCGCTAAAACATCCTTCCACAATTAATGTGGGATATCAGACATGCGGTATCCCAAATGCAACTTAACCTTAGCTAATCACATGATCAGGATTATATTATTATAATTCTCGGCATACAATTGTTGACGTATTCACTCACCCCCACAATAAATGTCGGATCAGCCCCATTCACCAATGATGCTATTACATAGATCTAATAGATAATAGAATATATAATAGAAAAATAGTATGTATCATTTGTTAATGTAAGTTGTATAGTATTAAGTCATAAAATTCATTAAAGGTTAATTAATTGTAATAATTCATCATCAAAAAAGAATCCATCCTTTAGGGGTCCATTAGCCTCTCCTAGAACTTAGTGGAGAAACTAAATAGCAGGATATGCATCAACGAATAATTCGAAGTCTATGTTTTGGCCTAGAGGTGTTAGCGAAACGGACGTCACAATCACTCAAGTTCTTAGCTATGTCCCAGGGCTGTAATAATTCATTATCACTATTTGTTTTGAGGGACAAAATAGGGGAGGGAGCAGTGAGCAGTGAGCACGCAATTCAACATGCCTTTTATTTTACAATTACACATCAAAAGTGTATTTAATTTACACTTAGACAATTTATTTGTAAAAAAAAAACTAAGACAGTAGTAAACTGACAATAATTACTCTGATTAAGAAGAAAATGCAAACATAAGCTATATCATGAAAGGATGTCCATGAGCAAAATATTATGCAAGATTAATAATATCACAATTCACAAGACTAGATTATTAACTTATATATGTAGAGAGAGAGAGAGAGAGCTTCACAAGAGTGTCATTTTATAAAGCGGTGAAACCGAAAAAGATAAGCACGATTTCTAGATATTCATCAAGCTTTAGCATCACCAGGAATTTTCTGGCCACATTACTCGTCAAGAAGGTTGATAAGATAAAGCGCGTTACTGGTAACCCTAGCGACGTTCGTGATTTTCCGGCGAACATCCGACCGTACTTTGCCGTCGATCTCCTTGAATCCGTCGAGGCAAGTGTCCTCATTCGTCAGCGCGGCGCTTACCCACGTCTCCACATTGCTCATCTGCCACCGGAAGTCGTCGCCGCGGCGGAGATGCTGCAGCGCCGCCAGCGTCTTGCTCAGATCGTCGACGGAGTCACCCATTTGCTCCACGCAGTCTCTGAGTGCGCCCTGCTCCCTCCGGCCGCCGGCCTTCAGATCGGCGAGAAAGTCGGAGGCCCGGCGGACGTGGGCGAGGCTGACCCTAACCGCCACCTGCGCCAGGTCGCGGGGGGTGCTGGCGGCGCCGCCGTAGGAGGAGAGCGTCCGGAGGCAGATGTCGGGGTAGCTGGCGTGGACGCAGGATTTGCGAACCAGGTCGTGTTTTGGTGCTTTGGCGGCTAGGGTTGTTGAAAGCAGTTGTAAGAGGAGGAGAATGAGAAGAGAGGAATGTACGGATCTTTTCATTTCTTTTGATGGCTAGTTTAGAGGAAGAGATCGGTTGATAATGTGGCTGTTTACGGTGGCGCTGGTGGTGGTTTTGTGGCGGCGGCTAGTGCGTGTTTTGTGTGTGTGTGTGAAAGGGGGAGTGGCCTAAGATTTTAGGGCGGTGACGGATAGTGTCTCAAAGTAAGAGAGATAAGGGGCTATGGGGCTGTTAGGATGTTTTTATAGGGGTTGGTGAGATTATTTATTTATTTTAGTTCAGTGAGAGCGATTAATTTGGTCATGAAAATTGGACCAAGTAACGAGAACAGACCTTTATTCGTGATAGGTAGGTTGTTTGCCTGACCACGATAAAAACCGATTTACTCTAATGTTTTAATTTAGATCTTAAAAAAAGGTATATTCTAAAGATGCCCTGGTAAAATATTGGCCGTCCTACAACGATTCAATTTCAGTGACCAAGGCATTTTTTTTAACGAAATGATAGAAATTTTATTGAAACCTCAAACACAAACTTAATACGACAGAAAAGATGACAATGAGTCAATGACATTAAAAAGTTTTAAGATTTTAGGGTAATTGTACAATTATTTTGAAACTTAGGGATGGAAATTAAGATTATTGGAACTCTATACACACGAGGCACCAAACTCACTTAATTAGATTCCATTTAAGATAAATGCTCATTGACATATAGGAGTAGCCACTTCTACGGATCACATCCTTATGTGTGAATATGATCCAAATATATAAGCCTATTTAGTTGAATTCAAATCTTAGTGGGTGCATAATGTATTATTCATGCTACACCAAAACAGAAGATACTTAATGTCATAGATGAATATCAAATGTCTCTCTTTTACATAGGTTATCGACAAGTAATTTAATTTATAAGGAATGAGACACTTGTATAGTAGATATATATCAAGTGTATAATGCTACAAGATCAGTTGCATATATAAATTCACGCCAAGTGATCAGCTGGTGCTAAATGAATACTTAACACTAAGTACAAGGATTTAGTATATATGTATTGAATGTAATATTTATATAACCATAAAATCTCAATATATGAACATCCACGGAAACATATACTACTGACGTAGGGGTAGGGGTGTAATTTCTCAATTCGAAGTATCAATATTGGTAAATAATAAATGTTATGCAACCTAGGGCCTCATGGATTGATGAATTTGAAGCAATGAATTTCTTAGATCAGTTTTATAATACACAGGTTTTCTGTTAAATGGGCTAATTGCCTGTACTCTTTGTAATATTTCTCATCCTTTAATAAACAGGCAACCCTTTTTGGGGTGTACACAAAAAAAAAAAAAAAAAAAAGCAATGAACTTCTAATCCATAATAACAAATTAAATGAACTTGTTTGGATAAAATTCTTTAACAAAGTATTTCAAATTCTTAGCTCATATTTTGACCAATTTTTGGAGTCATTGTGGTGGATTAATTCAAATTCATACCATTTCAAATCATTACCATAATCCCCTTCTCAAATCTAGATACTCTCGTCCAAATGAAAATGATATTTTTTCACAGTTTTACTCATCTACAGCAGAGGTTTAGGATAAGGTGCAGCAGGACAAGCAATGGGAGGTGGAAACTTGTCAATCATCAACTCCCCACACCTAAATTTACCAGACATTTACAGTGTTTGTCTTCAATTTTATAAATTTCGGTAAGGTTAATAAATGAGTTGGTTGAATTTTCGGACAGTTGAGGATGCATTGCTGTGAGTTCTGTTAGCATTATTTATGGACTATTACTGGCTTGGTTTCCTCTTTAGGTAGGCCATGTATACCATGTACATGAATGTTGAAAATAATGAAGCTAGGCTTTGGATGTCCCTACATTATTTTTTGTCTAGGCCATTTAGAGGGTCATCTCATTACTTTGTAGAGAGGATATTTTGGAACATAAAAATACTATTTTTGATATTGAAACATTATTTCTCAAAGAACATTATTGGGGTAAAATCGTAATTATATATCTTTTATTTAATTATGACATATATATGTAATTATTAACCCATGAATATTACTGGATCTGAGTATTATCAAGTCGTCCATGAAGCCCAAACTATTATTGAGCAGCCCAATTTACTATCTACGGACCACGAGGTTTACTACAGTCCAACAAACCTACTTTATTAAACTAAGCCCATTCGGCCCATTATCCCAGGCACAAAAGGTCACTCAATGTTCACTTGTAAGTAAGATCAATTAATTACTATGAATTCCATTCTTGTACTCTAGATTTTTCTCTCCTATAGTCGACTTGAGTGTTGGAGGGGCTTCCACCCCTAATCGTGTTCTCGTGTGTTGCGGCTATGTCCCATCCAAAGAAGAAATTGAACCGAGGTTATCGATTCCTTGACTTGATCGATCTTTACGTTTGAGTAGCATCAATGAGATTACTCGATTTGGAAAATAGATATTAATTTATTTAGGGTTAGTCTCCTATTAGACCGTCTAATGGATCTAATTCATTAGACGGATCAAAATACACGGCTCTCGGTCAATTCGCTTATTGACCCGCACAACCACTAACACCACAAAAATAACATCCGATGACCGATGTTAATACTTTTTAGGAGGGGTACTAATACTTTTTGGGAGGACTACTAATACTTTTTCAGGATAAATACTAAAATACCTTTAATCGAAAAACCTGATAGTTTTCAATAAGATTATTCATACGTTTAAGGGAGAATACTAATACTTTTGCAGGAAAAAATCAATAATTTTCATGAGGATTACTAAAAAAATTGTCCAATTGGTTACTAATACTCTTCCAAGGAATTGCTAATACTTTCAAGGGAAAATATAATACTTTTGAGGGTTGCTTAATATTACTTCACTGCCTAATATTGTTCAAGAGGATTACTAATACTTTTCAGATGTACTAATATTTTTCAGGGGAAAACTAATACTTTTAAAGCCCCTAATATTAAAAAATAACACCGGTCCTAAGATCCTACATATGACACCACTCCGGAATTTTACAAAAATGCCACTGGTGCATGAAATTACACAAAAACCCGGGTAGGTTGGATCCATCTAATGGAAAAGACCCGTTAGAGATCTAACCCAAGTCTTTGTCATTTATATATATATATATATATATATATATATATATATATATATATATAGGGGAGGATCCAATGAGACCACATTTTATGGTGAGACAGTGTGGACTAATCTCAACCCTCCCTCATTTACATCAATGGCTAGGAATAATTTGGGATAATAATATATTAACCATTTAATTAAATCCCAGAAAGGGTAAAATTGTCAAAACAAACATGTGGGGGACCATCCAAATATGGAATCAGTTATGGGGATAGAGAAAATCATGATGGGGAGAGAGAAAATCGCGCTGGACTCTGCCATGTAGTATGCTGTACATTTATCATATATTTGTTGTATACTTAACAATATTTTACTGTATGTTTAACATAATTTTACTGCATATTAAAATGGTCAAACAAAAATATGTGGGGACCGTGAATTAAGGAATCAGTTATATATATATATATATATATATATATAGAGAGAGAGAGAGAGAGAGAGAGAGAGAATCACGCTCATTAACATTTGGGGACCGTGGATTAAGTAAATAATTATAAAGAGAGAGAAAATCACGCTCATTATTGTACTGTATATTTAACATATATTTACCGTATATTTAACACTATTATGATGTATATTTAACATATTTGTACTGCATATTATAATTGTCAAACAAAAACATGTGGGGGCCGTGATATAAGGAATCAATTAACAAGATTATTTTGGGCAGACCAATAATTACGGTATACCAAATAACAATAATTAAAAAATCAACAACTAATAGACACAAATCAATTAACTAAATTATTATACAGTAAACTATGTCTAACTATACAATAAAATCAGTCTATGCAAACAGTAAACTATGTCTAAATGTACAACAAAATCAGACTACCTATACAGTAAAACTATGTCTAACTATACAATAAAATCAGACTACCTATACAGTCAACTATGTCTAACTATGCAATAAAATCTGACTATGTATACAGTCGGCCTCGACGCGTTGTTGACTTTTTCTACCTCTTTTAGCCATGATTAACAAAACACCAGTCCTGGCACGAAAAACCAAAAATAAAGTATTAGAGCAGAATGTATAAAAAACATACGGTAAAAATTAACTAAATAAGCATCAACATATAAGTATACAACAAAAATCTCCTAATGTTTTCAACAAATATAGGTATACAACAAAACACATAAGTATGTTCGCCAAAAATATTTTGGTTCATACAACTGCAAGTGTACATTGTAGTTTATAGAATAATGGCAAGTAAGGTCGTATTCCTCAGGGATTGAATCTCAAAACACTTAGGCTATAATAACATCGTATTCAAATGAAGCGACCGAATATCAAGTTGTTTTATCTACTAAAATAAAAAATAAATAAAATAAATTTGCGAACCCCACAAGTATTTTCAACATCTTTAGGAGAAACCTTACGCACATAATCTCAACATGCTTCTTCAATATTAAATGCGAATAAAGTTTTAAAACCAATTCATGCAATTCTATGGGTTCAATTCCTAAATCCATTTACTCCCCTGTCCAGGTGGTGCGTAAACAGTTGATTAATAACAATTGTAGTCCTCCCAGATCGTTACAATTCTTATTAACTCCAAAAAGATTTGTGAATTGAATGACTCCCCACAAACACGCCTGTCACACATGTTTCATGTCTAAATTCAATTTTCGTCTCACTAGAACTCACCTCCCGGATTGTAGACTAGAAGTATGACATGCAAATTATTGATCAGATAAAAAGCAATTATAAATAAGCACTCGAATTCATAAAATAGAAAGCATGAATTAATTAAAAAAATAAGTAATCATATTTAATACAAATCCACAGTTTCGATTATGCCCCTAAGATCCGAAAAATATGCCAAACATTGATTACAAATTCATAGACAAATCCGAATCAATATTATGACATCATATAAGCACACACAAGAGTTCTTAGATATAGAAAGAAAACCCCTTCTTGTCAGGATGGATTCTCCTTCCAAGCCCTCAAAGCTCTTGTGCTCCCTAGATGTGAAAGACTTGTGGTGTTCTTCGCGACCTAGCCTGCTTCGCTCAGAAGATCTTTGATTCCTTCGTTCCTGTGTTATTTGATGTGTTTTTGCTGTATGGAATGATGATTTTTCGTGCAAGACTTAGTCCCCTTTTATAGATGCTTGGAGATGTGACTTGTAGAGTTGGAACGGGAAACAAACACTGAAAAACGCATCAAAACAGACTCCCACACGGCCTGGCCATGTGGGACCATATGGGCGTGTGGTGTTGGGCTCAGCCCTGGGTCGCATGGGCGTGTGGTATGACACGGTCAGGTTGTGCGGTTGGTTGTCTTTGTCCACACGGCCGTGTGACTTCACACGGTCCGGCCGTGTGGACCAGCTCCGTCCCCTATTTTCTTCCCTTCTTCACACAACCGTGTGATTTTCACACCGGCACTCCACACGACCGTGTGACACCACACGGTCTGGCAGTGTGAAGTACTTTTGTTCACTTTTTCCGTCGTTTTAATCTTCTCTTTGCGTTCGGCAATCTTGTCCGGGCATTCGAACTGATATTTCTTCACTTTAAGCTCCGTTTCCTGCAAGAATTACAAGAATACGCAGTATCATGCCCTTTAACGAAAACCAAGTAAAAATATAGTAAATATGCGTACAAATGCATCAATTATATATCATTTGAAGCCCCAAAATGCACGTATATTTTACACACATCAAAATCCTCCAAACTTAAAGCATTGCTCGTCCTCGAGCAATTTTAGAAAAACAATATAAGGGGTAAAAACGAAAGAACACCCAAGAACACTATAAATATTAAATGACATTAGACTTCATATTTAAAGAAACCATGTAATTCATTATCAAGAAGTCATTATTCATAAGCTCGATATAATCAATACTCTCTCGGGTACTTGACATCGCGACTCACAAGTAAATTGTGTATCACTCTACTCTCAAAAGTATATGGTAAATGTTTAAGCTCAAATTCAATTCATAGAAAGTAGAACTACCATAGGCTTGCAAATCGTCTAACATCTCGACCACTTTTGTGTGCACAATCTAAGAATCAAAAAGGACTTTTCATATTGTTGTAATGTAGGCTCTTTGGTAAGGGTAGAGAAATTTGGAGTAAGTGACTTGACTTGAGCAAATAGAATTTAAGCACACAGACTTGCAATTCTCCAACCCAATTTCAACTTAATATCAGTTTTATTTTTCATTCTTAGGCCTTTTTGCCTTCTTTTCTTTTTCTTTAGTCTCAAGCTCTTATTTGTTTCACAATTTTCAGAATTTTCTTTTGCTTTGCTCGATTTTCTCTAATTTTTTTCCGAGCTTCATGTGTTTTTTTTTCATTTACCCAGATACTGCTCATCCCTTTTTCTTTTGCCAACTTCCTCTCTTTTTTCATAAATTTCCGCCACTTCTCCCCCAAGCTTGTTCATGTTCGATAAGCCCAAGAGATTTCAGGGATAAGAACATATTTAAATTTTAAAGATCAATGTGGCTCACAATAAACGTTTTGGCTCAAAATTGGCTAACTAGGGAATCATGAGTTATAGGTAGGCTTTTTAGGCTAAGTAGGCTAAACAAGATGGCCTTAAATTATTTTCAAAAAATTGCACACACACATGGCTTCAATGAAGATACCCGAGCAAGTTCTAGAGTTCTATTAATCATGAATGACACACTCAAGAAAAAATAAGTCTGCATAATATCAAGTAGTTTAACGCACAAAAGCTCACAGACTTATTTTTCGCAACATGCTCAAATACCCAATTTTCTTAATAAATGCCAAGCAAATAAATAACTTTCCTCCTAAGAATTTATCACATTATTTCCCCAAGTATGTTATCCCATGCCATAAAATATTCATAGTAAAATCATAAGGAGTTGGGCATACGAACTGAAAGAAAAACACACAAAAAAGAAATTAAACGTGGTAAAACGATAAACGTACCAAAACATAAATAACAAAAAAAAATCGAAAAAATATAACAAAAAATCATTTTTTTTTGGAAAATTAAAATGCAAGTGCTTCTACATGCAGTCCTAAATGCAATGCAAAATGCAACAGTACTAGATACGCATTCTTGACAACCCCCAAAACTTAAAATATGCTTCGTCCCGAACATATGAGGAAATTATCAAAAGAAAGAGGAATGCGTAATAAGTATTTACAGAGATTATTGTGGTGGTGGAGGTTTATGGTAGTGGCCTTGTGCGATGTGCCACTGGTCCATACGAGACATCATCTCGTACATTTGTTGCTGTTGTAGGGTGATGGCATCAAAACGTTGTAAGTACTCCTGGTGATACTCATTAATGGTGGCTGTCAACTGATATGTGTCATCTATCAATTTCCCCACATCATCTTCTACCCTTTCGAGCCTTTCACTCATAGTAAATGGTCGGTTTCTCCCTAGGCGCGAGAATTCCGGCACATCCCTCATTTGCTCACCTTGCTCTTCTTGAGCAGCAATCCCCTCTACATCTCTAAGTAGCCAGTTACCCCTATTTCTAGTTGAAGTCGCTTCGGGGTTCGGAAGCCTAACTGTTGTTCTATCTGCCTGAATTTTATCAATCACGCCCATCGAATTTTATCATTTCCATTGTAGTTAGAACATTCAAATCAATCAACTTAGGCCCAGTGGCCTCCACATACCCCTCCAAATTAATGTTAAAATATTCAGCAATAAGGATAATCATCCTCCCTATGCAAATTCCACCCATCTCACTCTTTCGAATCCTATCAAATTGTTGGGCTATCATAGCCCCGACGTTTTGGCACCACTTCAGTCCTCGATGCCATACACCAAATAATAAATAATTCATCAATTAATGCCCCTGTACTCTCCTCCCTTACAAAGATGGTTTCTGCCAAGACTCGCTGAACATATCGAAATATCGGGTTGCGAATACTAGACGCCTTAGAAGTGCCCAGCGTATAAATTTGCTTCCCAGTTATCTTTTTCCAAAACCTATCCTTATCGAATTCCTTATGCTCCTCCACCCCATACGCCGGTATTTTGTAAATTTCATTTAAATCCTCAATTGTTAGTTCTCTTTGCTCATTCCCCAAGCGAAATTGAACCTCCATCAATTTTTTTGCACAACCAGTTCAAAGCTACTTAAAAATTTAAGTGTAATAACAGAGTAAGTAGCCCAATGCCCATTTAGAAAATCATGCCAATCAATTCTCCCACATAAAGCTCTAAAATCTTCTAATAAACCCAAATTCGTAAGAGTTGGTTCATCGGGATACATCGTATTAATCCATGGACGAAAGTAGAGTATCATCCATCTAGCTCAGTGGGTTTCGTTTGGCAAATTAACGTTGGAAGCTTCGGGCTCCTCGGGGTCGAAAATCAGTTGAGGCTCGGGTGCGGGCTCCAAAGTCGGCTCCTTTCTTCTTCTCGTACTCCTCCTAGCTCCTCTTTCATCCATAGAAGCCATGAATTTCAAGGTTTGAATAGTAAAAATCTGAAATTTGGGAATTTTTGGAGTACCCCCAAACTTGGTGTAGAACTTGGAGAAGTTGAAAATTGAAGGTATTTGGTGGTGGGTTTCTTGAGAAAGTGAAGGATTTGTGATTTAAGTTTGAGATTAGAGGTGAATTTGGAGAGATTTGGAGAGTATTTTGAGTATTTGGGGAGAGAATTTTCGTGGGTTATGGTTTGTGTAGGAGAAAGTGGGAGAAAAAGTGGTTAAAATAGGGGTCCAAGTGTTCTGTCCGACTTTTTTGTTCGCAGGACCACACGGCGGTGCGAGGGCACACGTCTGTCTGCATCTGTTTGCCCGCCTTCGACCACACTACCGTGTGATGGTCACATGGCCCGGCCATGTGGTGCTGGGCAATTTGCCCTCTCGCACGGCCAGGTCGTATGATATCACACGCCAGTATTGAGTTGGTTCCGTACTTTTTTTAGGGAGTTTGTCGTGACGCCTCCTACACAACAACTCAAGAAAACTAAACAAAACTAAAAATTAAGTTAATAAATAAAAATTGAAGGAGATAAAAATGTACTTAAAATATGAAATAAATTGGGTTACCTCCCATACAACGCTAAGTCTAACGTCTTCAGCCGGACTTGATTTGATTTCTAACACTATTGCTAAAATTTGTCGCTTGAAACCTATGAACCCTCAACGTCATCCACTGCATTTAATGGCGTTGCATTGCTCCCGTGGATTCACTCAAGTATCACTGGGAATTTGCTTTCTTTCGATGTTGGCCTCCCACATCAGTTGCGATCTGGGCTACTTGTGTTTCCAGAGATTTTAGTCTTGCGTTTACGTTCGTGTTTAGCTGAGTGACCTGTTCTTCTATCCTGTCTATATTAGCTTCATCTTTGTTCAGTCTCGCCCTTGTCTCTCCAATAAACGAGGATAACATCCCTTCAACATTTCATTGGACTCCGCTCTGCCTTGATTAACCACGTCATATCCCTGCGGTGGCTGCAAAACATTTTTATTGTTAGCATAAGAGAAATTTCATGGTTTCGCAACCTTGGATGATAGTAGTTGGGTATCAAATTATTTCTGTAATTATTGTTGATATTTCTTTGTTGGCCCACAAAGTTTGCTTCCTCTTTAACAAAAACAGGATCTCTTGGAGTCACTTGCTGCATCGCGTCCAGTTTCATATTCAGCACGGATACTTGTTCTGTGAGCATGACGACCTTCTCATCATGAACTTCTGCCACTCGTCGGACAGTCGACCTTTCGGATGGCCATTGGTAACTGTTGTTCGCCATCTCCTCTAATAATTCTAGTGCCTCCTTAGGATATTTCCCTAGTTCTGCACCTCCAGATGCAACATCTATAATTGTTCTTGTGTTGCCACTCAAACTATTATAGAAGTACTGAACCTGTTGGTAGTCGGGATATCCGTGTTGAGGGCACTTCCTTAACAATTTAATCCGAATCAATATTATGACATCATATAAGCACAAACAAGAGTTCTTAGACATAGAAAGAAAACCTCTTCTTCTCAGGATGGATTCCCCTTCCAAGCCCTCGAAGCTCTTGTGCTCGTAGATGCGAAAGCCTTGTGGTGTTCTTTGCGACCTAGCCTTCTTCGCTCAGAAGATCTTTGATTCCTTTGTTCCTGTGTTATTTTATGTGTTTTTGCTATATGGAATGATGATTTTTCGTACAAGACTTGGTCCCTTTTTATAGATGCTTGGAGAGATCACTTGTAAAGTTAGAACGGGAAGCAAACACTAAAAAACGCATCAAAACAGACTCCCACAAGGCCAGGCCGTGTGGGACCACACGGGCGTGTGGTGCTGGGCTCAGCCCTTGGTCGCATGGACGTGTGGTATGACATGATCAGGTTGTGCGGTTGGCTGTCCTTGTCCACACGACCATGTGACTTCACACGTTCTGGTCGTGTGGACCTGCTCCGTCCCCTATTTTCTTCCCTTCTTCACACAACCGTGTGATTTTCACAATGGCACTCCACACGGCCGTGTGTCACCACACGGCCCGACAGTGTGAAGTGCTTTTGTTCACTTTTTCTGTCATTTTGATCTTCTCTTTGCGTTCGACAATCTTGTCCGGGCATTCTAACTGATATTTCTTCACTTTAAGCTTCGTTTCCTGCAAAAATTACAAGAATACGCAGTATCATGCCCTTTAAAGGAAACCAAGTAAAAACATAGTAAATATGCGTGCAAATGCATCAATTATATATCATTTTAAGCCCCAAAATGCACGTATATTTTACACACATCAAGTATACAACAACATAAATATATATACATAAAAAATTAAATACTTATACAACAAAACACATATAAGTATACATCGAAAAACATATAAGTATATTGTAACCCACTAAAATATAATTATACATCAAACATATAAACCTGTCTTCTTCACCTAGAAAAAAACCTAAAACCTCCATTAACAAAAAGCTTAACCACCATCACCGAAAAATACATGAAAAACATAAACTAAACCCTAAGATAACGATTTCAACTCGCAATCACATTCTCCCCAAAATACAACAACACGCAATAAAAGAAAAATTAAAAAAATCCTATTGTTTCACAATTAAAGTCAAAAAAACTGGAAAAAAAATACTTACCAGTTTCAAAGATGAAGATGACTGGTCTCGCTCAACAAATAACAATGCGCTTGCAACTTACTGATGGCTTGGAAGCTACTCCTAAAACGGCCTGACAAAGTGCACATATCGTTTATAGCAAAGCTAAACGAGTATCGAGTGTCATTCCCACGAGGACTATGATTACTAGTAATTACCGTCTTTTTATTATCTAGCCTACAAATTCGCCAAATAGTTTGTTGCAAAAATAAAAATAAACGAAAGCAAATAAAAGTGGAAGAAGCAACTAAGAACACGAAGGATATTAGAAACACTGGATTGGAAGATGATGGATATAAATGTGCTTGAATATGAATCCTCTACAACGTCTTTGTGATTTTACCAAAATGAATACAACCATAACCCTTAAGTTTTAACCATCCCTTAACATATTTTCATGCTTCATGGACCTTAGGCATTCCCAAATTAAGTTAAACCCGTTCTCAATGCGAAAAACTCCTAATCTCAAGTTGATTAATCAAATCTCTTTCTAGTTAAAACCCCAAAATTGCATTAACGATTTGTGAATTCCCATATTAGGTTTGCCCCTAATCGGAAGATTTATGTCGCCCTATATCTAGGATTGCATGAAACTCCTTTCACTTATGTTGGTTCTATTTTACCATGAATCTCTCGATTTCGGTGAAAAATAAACTTGAATTAATATTGCGCATATATCAATTCGAATAAACAAGCATAACATAAGTGACTCGCATAAAAGCATAAGAAAATATATTAAAACATTCAAACCAATAAACACAATAAGTTCTAGGGTTCATCACATTCAAACAATAGCGATTTAACTCATGATGGATTTGAGAATGAAAACAACAATTAAAAAGGAAGTTTCTTTCGAAATCAACATGAATACTTGAAGTTAAAACTTTCAAAACCAACATAAGACTCCTGTTGGAAGTATGATGATGAAGTGGTGGAGTTCATCTTCTTCTCCGAGCGATCTTCAATCCTTGTGCCTTAGCGCTCTCCATGGTGATCCAAGCCTTCTAACTCTCTTCCTCACCACAACGTGTTTTTCTCCTCTCCAAAATATGAACTTTCATGTCTAAAATCTAATTTCTATGTATATCAATGAATGAATCCTTCAACCCATACTCTTGGCTTTTATAGACATTATTTTGGAGAAAGTATTCCTTAATAATGTCATCTTTTGATAGTTTAATGCTCAACTTTATGAGTTGGCTTGTTGGGATCATTATTTCCATGTGATCATGTGGGAAAGTAAGGGATTAATACAACAAAATGAGGTGTAAATGTGCTCAAAAGTTGTCAAAAAGCTTGGTTGGCGAGTTTTCCATAATTTTTGCATGGAAAAGTTGCAAAAAGGTGCCTTGACACGGCTATGTCGCTCAAACGCCATGGCCGTGCTGGTTAAATTTTCTTTGAAAATTGGTCCGACATGGCCATGTCGCACGACGACCAGGCCAGGCCATGTTGTACGACATGGCCGTGTTTGTGCAACACGGCCAGGTCGTGTTCGAGGTCGTCCAAGCCTATAAATTGTGATTTTTCACCCTGTTTGAACATGGTCGTGTTGCCGACACCCCCGACCGTGTTCGGCCAAAAAAGGCCCGAAATGACGCGTTTGGCTTGGGATTTCGAGCGTTTTTGCATCCTTAAATCCCCCGGTATGTTTTGACATGAATCCATGGTCCAAAATTCACCAAAATTAGCCCCGAATGGTCAATCTACACCAATAAAAGCACCTCACAGTAGTATGAACAATATACAATCAAAAACTAACGAAACTAACAACAAAATAACTCAATTTCTACTCAAATACATATATAAAACATGCATAAAAAGACACTTGTCAAACCACCTCCAACTTAGAACTTTGCTTGTCCTCAAGCAAAACATAAAACCATATTGAGGGATTCAATACATCACAACACACAAGGAAGATCTTTTTCTCAACACATTGAACAAAAGCAGTCAAATTCTTAGCCCTCACAACACAAATTAGCCATTAAGTAAAAACATAGTTTTGCGAAGCGATCGATTGTCAAGTAAAACATTAATATCAATGGGCCATATTTAGACTTGAACTCATTACTCCACAAATACTGATAGTTATGCACAACTTCAATCCAATAATACCATGAAAATATAAAAACTCAATATATTTTTGTAGTTAGTCTATTAGTCATGTAACCAAGCTTTTGAACTTTATTGGAATGAGAAATGCAAGCAATATACATTCTTTTTTTTAGGACATGTTCGAGGCATGCTTCCACTAGGTTTAAATTCTCGAATTTTCGTTCAAACGCTCATAGGGTGGTTTCCCATACTCATATTTGTGTCGCCGCTTTACGTAAAAAGACAAACATGGGGCTCATGAATGCTCCTAGTTACTAAGCAAAAACAAATAGAGAGTATAACCTCGATTGGACCTTTTTTGTCTTTTTTTTATTTTTTGCTATTCTTTTTTTTTGGTTCTTTGGCTTGGTTTAACAACTAGTCAACCACTACTAAATCAAGAGTTCTCGAACTTTCATAAAGACTAAGAATCGTCATATATGTCTTAACAAATCAAGTATCATAGTGTTAGAGTCTCGTCTAAATTCAACCCACACCCATGTCAATCTATTCAAGACAATCAATTGCTTTGCATTTAAAAAATACAAATTATAAAGCTAATTTTTGTGTAATTTGGCCAATTTATTGACTAACAAATACTCAATTTGTTTCCTTGAAAAATCATATCTTCCATCAACAAAATCAAAATAAATATCAAGCACACAAGCATTCAAAAAACAAATTTTAACAAGCATGCAATCACATTCACCTCCAACTTAAAAATTCACATTGTCCTCAATATGAAAGAAAGAGATGAACATACAAACAAAAACACACAAAAACGACAAACTAAAAAAAAGAAGAAAAAAAAGGAAAGAAACGACCTTACTGCGAGAGTGAAATCGATTTGGAGAGATCATTGTCTTGTTCAATCTAGGGTCTTCTTGGGCATATACACACCTAATAAGAATTTGCAACAAAAACTCGAATACCGTGAAAGCTCAAATTTGCTCAAGTAAGATAAAGGTGATACCAACAGCCACCATACATCCAATTATTGACTCATGACTCCCTAACAACCTATTACTTAATAAAAAAAATTAGAAAACAACGAACTATCGGGTTGCCTCCCGATCAGCGCTTTATTTATAGTCGTATATCTGGACTACATCACCTTATTGTGGAGGTTTGTCGCGCGGATTGGTCACAATATTACCAAATAAAGTTTCCTGTTCCGCGACGAGTTTCACATTCTGCCCAAACAAGAAAAACAATTAAAGAAAAATAAAAAAAATGACTAGATTAATAAAAACAAGGTGTTCCTAATATCACAATCCACGGCAACGGCGCCAAAAACTTGATGGCTCGGAAGCTACTCCAAAAAACGGCCTAGGCAAGTGCACCTATCGTTTATAGCAAAGCTAAGCGAGTATCGAGTGTCATTCCCACGAGGACTATGATTACTAGTAATTATCGTGTTTTTATTATCTAGCCTACAAATTCGCCAAATAGTTTGTTGCAAAAATAAAAATAAACGAAAGCAAATAAAAGTGGAAGAGGCAACTAAGAACACGAAGGATATTAGAAACACTCGGATTGGAAGATGGTGGATATAAATGTGCTTGAATATGAATCCTCTACAACGTCTTTGTGATTTTACCAAAATGAATACAACCATAACCCTTAAGTTTTAACCATCCCTTAACATATTTTCATGCTTCATGGACCGTAGGTATTCCCAAATTAAGTTAAACCTTTCTCAAGGCGAAAAACTCCTAATCTCAAGTTGATTAACTCGAAATCTCTTTCTAGTTAAAACCCCAAGATTGCATTAACGATTTGTGAATTCCCATATTAGGTTTGACCCTAATCCGGAAGATTTATGTCGTCCCTATATCTAGGATTACATGCAACTCCTTTCACTTATGTTGGTTCTATTTCACCATGAATCTCTCGATTTCCCGGTGAAAAATAAACTTCGAATTAATATTGCGCATATATCAATTCGAATAAACAAGCATAACATAAGTGACTCGCATAAAAGCATAAGAAAATATATTAAAACATTCAAACCAATAAAACACAAATAAGTTCTAGGGTTCATCACATTCAAACACTAGCGATTTAACTCATGATGGATTTGAGAATGAAAACAACAATTAAAAAGAAAGTTTCTTTCGAAATCAACATGAATACTTGAAGTTAAAACTTTCAAAACCAACATAAGACTCCCATGTTGGAAGTATGATGATGAAGTGATGGAGTTCATCTTCTTCTCCGAGCGATCTTCAATCCTTGTGCCTTAGCGCCTCTCCATGGTGATCCAATCCTTCTAACTCTCTTCCTCACCACAATGTGTGTTTCTCCTCTCCAAAATATGAACTTTCATGTCTAAAATCTGATTTCTATGTATATCAATGAATGAATCCTTCAACCCATACTCTTGGCTTTTATAGACATTATTTTGGAGAAAGTATTCCTTAATAATGTCATCTTTTGATAGTTTAATGCTCAACTTTATGAGTTGGGTTGTTGGGATCATTATTTCCATGTGATCATGTGGGAAAGTAAGGAATTAATACAACAAAATGAGGTGTAAATGTGCTCAAAAGTTGTCAAAAAGCTTGGTTGGTGAGTTTTCCATAATTTTCGCATGGAAAAGTTGCAAAAAGGTGCCCCAGACACGACCATGTCGCCCGAAACGCCCTGGCCGTGCTGCTTAAATTTTGCTGAAAGTTGGTCTGACATGGCCATGTCGTACGACACGGCCAGGTCATGTTCGAGGCTGTCCAAGCCTAAAAATTGTGATTTTTCGCCCTGTTTGAACATGGCCGTGTTGCTCGACACCCCCGGCCATGTTCGCTAAAAAGGCCCGAAATGACGCGTTTGGCTTGGGATTTCGAGCGCGTTTTTGCATCCTTAAACCCCCCGATATGTTTTGACATGAATCCATGGTCCAAAATTCACCAAAATTAGCCCCGAATGGTCAATCTACACCAATAAAAGCACCTCACAGTAGTATGAACAATATACAATCAAAAACTAACGAAACTAACAACAAAATAACTCAATTTCTACTCAAATACATATATAAAACATGCATAAAAAGACACTTATCACTTACACTCACAATCTCTCACCCTTCGATGAACCACTCCAACCGCCTGAAACCTCCGCCCATGACCGCGAAGAACTGGGGAAATTCAAATTGAAAACTGACGAGCGGTTTTGGGGGATATGAAACAATTTTCATCGATTTACAAACTTGATCAAATTATGTAATTATAAAATTACATAATCGCTTCTTTCTGATTTAAAATAAATTAAAAGGTCTATTAAATTGGGTAAATCTCAACCATCTAAAATTACAGATTTATGGATATGATTAGTCCATATTGTCACACTCTAATTATGTGGTCTCATTTGATCATATTCCTATATATATATATATATATATATATATATATATATATAGGGATTGGATTAAATGAGACCACATAATTAGAGTGAGACAGTTGTGGACTATCTCGCGCACAAATACGTAATTTTAGATGGTTGAGATTTACCCAATTTAATAAATATTTTTATTTATATTTTAAGATAGTAATTTTATCATTAATCATCTTTTCAGATCAAATCCTCTTTTCCCATTAATCTTAACCGAATCATTATCGGCGCCGCCGACTTCCATGGAAACTCTTCGCCGATAATGGCAAAGATACTAAATCGGATGGATTATGAGCTACAAGTCAATTTATTTTTTCCTTCTTCGTAACACGTAAAATTAATAGTCCATGAAGGTTTTGCCACAATCCAAAGGCCATCTTTACCCATAACTGATGCTCTTCAAAGAATCTCGGTGTTCAAATGCAAAATCACCGCATTCGCCTTTGAATGTGGTGAAGCTAAAACCATCATCAACCAATATTCCGAGATTGCAACCTCTTTCTTCTCAAATTCAAGCACTTTTTTGACGCGTTCATTGGTGCAAACGAGTTCCTCCACTAACCGATTCATTGTACAAGAGCAAATCTTTATTGTTGAAGAATTAACGCCTTCTTCTTCCGTTAATTCAATTCCAAGTACAAAAATCTTAGCAAGTCGATTCAAGTTTTTCTGAGACGAAAATCACTTGCTCCGATAGCATAAATTTTTGCTCCCATGGATATTGTCCCGATATTCCTGCAGACGCTCAAAGTTGTAGACGAAGGGGTATAGGAATTGGTGAAACAAGTTGGCGATATGCTTGATTCGGGGATGGTAGAGGAGTTAGCCGAGTATTTTGTTGAAGAAGGCGATCGGAATGTAGGAGTTCGAGAGAAATTTTTTGGGGTTTCAGAATAAAGGACATAATTGGAGGATTGACGAAGAAGATGATGCTGACGTGGAGAAAACGAGGGCCTACAAGGAGACAGTGAGGATTGTTGTATACATATATATTTTTTGATATATACTTAGATGTGTTTTGATGTATAAGTAGTTATTTTTTATGTATGTATTTATGTTGTTGTATACTTATATGTGTTTTGTTGTATACTTATATTTTTGTTCGACAATTGTAATATGCAGTAAAATTATGTTAAACATACAACAAAATAGTGTTAAGTATACATCAAATATATGCTAAATATACATCACAATAATGAGCATATTTTTCTCTCTCTCTAATTGATTTACTTAATCCACAGTCCCCACATGTTAATGAACGTGATTATCTCTCTATAAATGATTCTTTAACTAATGGTCCCCATATATTTTTGTTTGACCATTTTAATATACAATAAAATTATGTTAAACATACAACAAAATAGTGTTAAGTATACAACAAATCATTGATAAGTGTACAACATACTGCATGGCAGAGCACATGCGTGATTTTCTCTCTCCGGCGCGATTTTCTCTCTCCCCATGTGATTTTCTCTCCCCTAATAACTGATTTCATATTTGGATGGTCCCCCACATGTTTGTTTTGACAATTATACCCTTATTTTGCCTTAATTAAATGTTTAATGTAATTTTAACCCCTATTTATCTTAGCCATTGATATAAATAAGGGAGGGTTGAGATGAGTCCACATTTGTCTCACTATAATATGTGGTCTCATCAGAACTCCCCATATATATATATATATATATATATATATATATATATATATCCGATCATTATATACAAGTGGCGGACGAAGGGGGGGGGACAATGGGGCCCCCAAAATTTTCCAAAATTAATCCCCCCAAAAGTTTTTAAAATTATTTTTTTATAGCTAAAATAAAGGAAATTTTTACAATTGTCCCCCCAAAACTTTGATAAAAAACTTCAAATAGTTGTGTTTTATAATTGTCCCCCCAAATTTGTTTTTCTCATAGTTTAGATATATGAACTTGGTCCGTTTTTCGCCCCCCCAAGGCCGGAATCCTGCGTCCGCCACTGATTATATACATCTAAAAATTTAAAGCCGTCTGCATCTAACAAGTTTCGGCATGAATTGATTATTAGTTCGTTAGGATTTTGATGATTATAGAGATCGCGCAACTTATATAAGAAGATTGTCATACATTAATTGAAGAAAAATGAATGTTTCATACACATAATAGCTTGATTACCTTTTACCAATACTAATATCACTAGCTAATGCAGATAGAATTGCATGCTCCCATAACATTCTCATGACATTTATAGTCTGTTTTGGGTTCTCGTACTCTCATTGTCGCGTTAGTTTCTTAATTAATAAGCCTATGTTAAAAGGCGAAGCTCAAACCAATTGTACGAGCTAATTAAATGGAAGACTTGTCAATTTTTGTGGATGTGAACCATACATGATATAGGTTTATCCATTTTTTTTAGCCCTTAAAATTTGTATAATGATTTTTTTTGAGATAAAAATTTGTATAATGATTAATGACAAATAGGATAAGAATTTGATTCATTTTTATTGGTTCTAGATCTGGACACGACCTTAGAATAATTAGGATCAGACCTTACCTGAAATAACCACCGTAGATCGTCTGCTGATGTGGCACGACTTTTTAAAAATATCATAGAGTAAAATACCTATAACGACTTTTTAAAAATAAAAGCAAAGGGGTTGGATCAATAAACTTTTTGACTTATTCTATTTTAGATCATAAGGAATGATACGAGTATAAGAATTCTTATGCTTGATTCTAGGAACAAGCTAATATATTCAGCGTAGGGGGGCAGTTCGAAATCACGATGGGAATTTACTGTTAGCTTTTGGTCAAACAATTCCTAAACCAAACTCAATCGCCCAAGGTGAACTCCTAGCTAGATCTAAGGAAGGCTTGATATTACTTCGGAATTCGGCTTCAAATATATCTTTGTTACAACATATTTGTTGTTGGTGGGTGCAAACAGTTACTAAGCCAAATAACGACTTTGGATATACAAATTGCTTGTGGTGCCTCTAGTTTCGAGTTTTTTTTCATATTTGTAAACAAGCAAATATGGTTGCTCAAAGACCACCAAATTATTTGGCTCAATGATATCACTCCCCCCAACGTGTGGAAGGTCGGGGTTCTATCCTGTGAAATATGTGTGCGTAATCTCAAAAAAAATATGGTTGCTCAGCTAACTTCCCTAAGTCCCCTGTTCTCTTCAGATGGGTAAATGGCAACTTCCAGTTGATGAATCTTGTATTAAATGATCTTATTTCTCATCAATAAAATACAAGTTTCTTATTTTAAAACCAAAAAATATATATATATATATATATATATATATATATATATATATATATATATCAATTCTTTTGCTTGATATGCATAATTGTATAATGTTCAATGAGAGATGAATAATCATTCATTTTTGTTTTGATTAGGGATGTCAATGGGTTGGAGTCAGGCGCCGGTCCCTCCCGGGACCCGAGACCCGACCCGCTACGAAAATGCAATACACACATACCCGCCCGTCTCATCTAGACTCATACCCGCCCCGACCCATACCCGTGTCTTTGAAGTAAGTAAGACCCGTTAGACCCATTAGACCAGCCAACTTCATATATTTGGTCAAATTTTTACGATTTTCACTGAAAATAGTGCATTCAAAATTTATGTTATTTATATAATTTTATAGATATTATATGAATTATGAAATAAACACCAACATATAGAAATCAAGAGTTCTTGAACAAGAATAATACAATATATTCATCATATATATAACATAAAAATAATAATAAAAATTCAAAATTATATGGGTCGGGTCCTACCATACATACGTTACTCGACCCATACCCGACCGGTCTAAAACTTAATACCCATTACCCGCCCCATACCTATTTATCGGACCCATACCCACCCCAAATAAGGCGGGTCTGATTCGGTCCGGTCATCCCAGTTTTGATTCAATATTATAATTTGTAATTAAAAATGATATAAATGGAAGATATATGGTTAGTTAAAATGACCAAATTAACTGTTCGAAGAACTTCTTCTCATAGATTATATTTGATATGAATGAATGGGCCTACTACTTCTTTTCCTTTACAATCATAATAGACAACTTTCTAAAATCTAGATATAATCGAAATGAATGGGCCAGGGGCGTATCCTCCCTTGTGATTGGGGCTAAATTTTTGAAATTTTAATTTTTATAGGTATATTTTATTTTTAAATATTAATTTTTAATCTTAAATATTTATTTTTTATTGATTTAGCCCCAAAAATTTTAATTTCAATATTTCGGGTCTCAGCTCCGCCCCGGAATGGACACCTTTTGTCGTGCAATGGGAAAATGGGACTGAAATTGTTACTTCTCCTTAAATGTGTACATGGTATGACCACTATGACAATTGACAAGAGTCTCACAACAATACATCAATGCATGCTTTATGGGCAGCCAATTGCTCCTCACCAATTGCTTTATGGCAATATTACAGCTTTTTCCCAGCAGTTGAACTTGGACACACCCCACAGCCAACTCAAGTTAGGAAACGTTCACATTTCAGTTTTAATAATTCATAGTTTCATACCTTTGATTATCATTTTTCAAATTCTTTTCCGAAAAGTTAAATGGTACAAGTAATAGGGTCCCATTTTAAAAACAGTTTGTACTTAGTACTGGTTTAAAATTTAAATTTTAATATGAAGCAGGGCATGTGCAAGTGGCAGAGCTGCAGGTGCTGCAATGGTCCCTCTTAATTCGATCGATCCCTACCATTTTTTTCCTTGTCATTCTTGCTTGAAGATTTATTTATACATGTGAAAGGATGCCAAAATAAATTCACACACTCGTCATTGTGAACTCCATCACATTAGATGAGTTTAATTAATATAGGGATAAATACCTTTAACCCCCCAAACTATTCGAACTTTTACACTTTGCCATACCAACTTTAAAACGTTACACTTAACCCCCTCAACTTCGCGAAATTTTACACTTTGCCTAAAATTCGAATTTACCCCTAGTTTCATGCTAGTTGGTTTTTAGTTTACCCTCTAAACTTTAAAGTTGTTGCACTTTACCACCTAGACTATAAATTTTATTGCAATTTCTATTTTTACTCCTCATGGTCTTGCGATCCTTGAAAATGGTATCAGAGCGTTGGTTTATTAAGAATTTTTAGTTAAATTTATTATATTTATGTAATTAACAATTGGTGAGGAGAAATTATTACGAGAATATGGATCCGGACCGATGTCCGAGATGTACCCTTACGGGACATATCGTCAAATATTGACGATGTATGCACAAGAACACCTTGACCTGTGTTTCATATCGGGAATACCAACATGAAGAAAAAAAACAGTGAGCCGACTTTGGGAAACCTTAAGGCAATGCAAAATGCGGCGAGAATATTATAGGCGATTAGGATGCTTAACTGCACTTATATGTTCACTTGATGAACCTTCAAGAAACGGTTCATGAAAATTCTCATCGAACAATGATTCCCGATGGAGTACCCGAGTGGAACGAGATACTTCCGGACAAATCTAAGTTCTAGAAGATCTTAGAGAAGTCCGAACGGATGGAGACGATGGTGAAATATTCATCTACGAGAACCGGGATGGTGAAATATCGATCCGAACTGACGGAGACGATGGTGAAATATCGTAGAAGGAAACTTTTGAACTCCTTCATGATATTCATAAACAAGTCAAGAACCTAGAGGACGGTAGCCGAGTTCTTCCGGGAAAAGAAGCGTATAAATTTGGACAAAGACCTATTTACACCAAAAAGGAAAACCAACCGGAAGTTATACGAAAAATGACAGATGAGGAGAAGCTCATTGCTCTAATCAAAGGAAAATCCATCAGAAATTAAAAAAAGATGGATATGGAAAAGATGAATTTTAAAGATCTACATGACCTTGAGAATCCTTCGCAGGATTAGGAATTGTGGATTTAAAGATAAACACAGGAGATGGAACATTGGTCACCTATGATCGGCAGGGGAAGACCAATTCCACCACCACCACCGATTAATCCTAACGTCGAAGAAAGCAGATTCGAATCATGGAGCTTGGGATGAGAGGATGCCACACGATGGGGATTTCACGACCAGGGAGTGATCCACTTTCAGGGACAGGAGGTCGAAACCCTATCGGGAACTCGACAACCTCTGGAAGGCCGAATATTTATCGACGCCTTATGAAAGATCGCACTCGACCCAATACATCCATATGGGTTGATGTTAAACTGGATATCCTGATTTTAAAAATAGAGAAGTTCTCATCGAGGGATTAGAGGATGAAAAAGAAAGAGATATAAACAAGCTCTCTATACTTGAGTTATATGATATTTGTCATGTTAACGAATATATTTGTCATGAAAAAGAAAGAGATATAAACAAGCTCTCTATATTATCTCCAACAACCAATAGTTGGATTCGGTATCGGAAGCCTGAAGATAGGTGAAATTGAGTGACTATCACAGAGTTGCGGGAAAATCCCCTTAACAATTAATCGGGAATTGAATTTCTTGAGGATCATAAACCTTGGGAAAGATTACAAGACGAAATGGAGTTCATGGGCTAATAAAAGATACATAATCAAATGACCACTAGCCCATTCCCCATATACATTTCTATTGGAATGTTATATGTCGAATACAAGGCCGAGTATATTTTTTCGCTATATTGATTGATCTTAGGAATATGTACTTGCAAAGTCGGATGTTTTTCCTAAAGAAATTAGAGAAGATTTACCTGCCTATTGCAGAAGAGATTTCTCTAAAAGGATTCTTATCCTTAATAAGGGAATTAAACAAGCGTAAATCATGATCGGAGCGCGGTAGGTACCCCATGGTACAAAGTGAAGACGCCACCAATCTATTTCCATGATACAAAGATGTTTTGCTAGGAAATAATTTTCTACAAACATTCAAGCGATTTACACAGAAAATGAGACAAGAAGACTTATTTTCACAACATTATGTGATCATAAGATTATTGTCCAAAGATGCGGGAAGCATTTTACGAAAAATGCCTATTAATTTTTGCAAAGAAAGCATGGTGATGAAGCCAAACCGCAATCCAAAAATGGTGGATCAAGAAAATTTGGTGAAGCGTTATTATCCTATAGACAATTCGGAAGCCGAAAGGATAAAAAGATATGGGATAATAACTTGTATTCATTCAGTACAAGGAGAAGAACGAGTTACTCCAGTAAGTCATTGCGGGGAATTATGGATGGGTCTAATGGAGAATCCACATAGTGACGTGACCATTGAGGAACAAATATCACTCGAGGATGTCGAAGAAGATCCAAAGGAATTATAATGAAGATCCTTTGGCATGGTGGGACAAGAACGAGCTTAAAGCTTCCTTAAAGGTTAAACTGGAAAGGAGTACGAGTTCGTGAGATTCAAACCAATCCTTATGAATCGGAAAATCGTGAGGATATGCGAGAAGATACTTAAAGAACATCTCCCTTAGTCTTCTATCAATAAATTCCTTTGTAAAATTTGTGGAGTGTTTAGAATTTCAGTGTTTTCCAGTTTTAGTTTTCGTTTTTAATTTTATGTATAAGAGTGTGATAGCTTTTATGAGAGGCTAAACATGTTTTCTCCTCCCAAAAGGAGATTAGTGATGTAATAAATTTTTCTATAAGTTCTTAATAAAAAGAGGCTTTCTCGCTTCAACATGTGTTCATAATGTTATATTAATTCATCCCGTTTAAGAATTATTTATACGCCCGGAGTAGGAAACGAACCAAGGTGTCTTTGAGCGATTCAAGGAGTCGGATAACTTGCAAATCATCTTCCCTAAGGTGAGGTTGAACAGTGAGGAGTCGTTTGTCAAACGATCCGGGGCAATAATTTTCCGATCGGTGGTGTTGCGAGCCATCTCACCCGGTCTTTGTTTCTGGCCAAAGAAGGTATGAATTATAAGGGATTTATTAATTTTACGGAAGCATGTTGAGCCTGATATGGTCGTAATGGACTATGTTCATTTTCAGTCTATAGACCTAATTTGTATACGGATTTAAACTTGAAATGAGAATTTTGATCGAAGTATGTCCTGTTGAGTTTATAGCCGGAAACCTTACATGATCCTTTTAAAACCTCTGAATAGAGACTGGATCTAAGTAGGTGTAACAACGCCACGAACAAAACAAGTGATAGAAAATAAGGATTCTCGTTTCTCGAAAAATTCGAAAAACAAATTGATTACGGAGTAAAATTTTCATGTTTAATGATTAATGCAATAAATTTATTATTATGTAGTAGATTGCCACAAAATAGAGTTTAAAGGGATAACTTGAACTATTGTTTTAAAAGAATAAAACCTAGGGGCAAAATTGTCCATATATGGTAAAGTGTAACGATTTTCATAGTTCAGGGGGCAAAGTATCACAAATTAAAGTTTGGAGGGTAAACTGTAAAAATCAGTATAGTTCGGATGGGTAAGTGTATTTATCTCATTAATATATTAAAGCTTTTAACAGGGACACAACTAGGGAGCTGGCCCATCAACTTCATAACAATTATGAAGGTTTTTCAAAAAAAAAAAAACATTTATGAAGTTAATATAAGTCTTATACATATATAATTATTAAACTTTAAAATTTTTATGCTAAAAAAGTTTAAAAAATTCCTCTTTATCTACTATTTCAAGAAGTTATCTCGCCCTCAATCTTCATATTGTGGCTATGTCCTTGAATATGTATATAAAATTATATATATAGTCCTATGGTATTTTAATTATAGCTCGAGAAGACACAAAAATGTGGTGCCCTAGGCCTGGCCCGACATAACAATTTTTTTAACAGAATACTAATTACTTATTAATTTCTAAAACATCACACATATAAGTTAACAAGGTCACATTCATATAAATTGACATGACAAAAAGAAAATCATAGAAGCTAACAAGGCAACAAATTTGAGCTCTACACTCTTTCATAATACCTAAATTAATAAATTACAAATTTCAATTTATTAATCTCATAATAAAAATAATTACAGAATATAAAATTTATGTTTACAATATAAATTAGTAGTGCTTGTGAAAATGTGACACATGAACATTTGTAGTTAATAGAAACTACCATAGACTATTAGGTAAGGGCAGAACTAGGAATAAATATGGGGTGGACCGATACACGAAAATGGGATGGACCGATACACGAAAATCATAAAAATTATAATTAATTTTTTTTAAAAAAAAAATGGTGGGGGAAGGGGAAGAAAGGGGCCCGGAGTGGCCCCTCCCTACATCCGCCCTTGCTATTAGGTTGCTTTTGGATAGAGGGATTTGAGATTTAGAATCTTTAGCTAAATCAACACCATTGTTTGATTTATAGATCCAAATCGATGGATTTAATATCACTCTTTAAGTTTTAATTTATTTTTAAGGGATTTGAAATCTCGCTCGTCATTTGAAATTTATCATTTTCTTTTCTTTATGGGCACTTGGCACACGACACAGACACACACACTTACTCTCACAACATGGACACACACTACACATTACACACATATTTTCACTTTCACACACACACACAACACACTACACACTGTTGGATAATATTTTATATTTTAGATTTAAAAGTAACTACCCTAGTCTTAAGCTACTAACGACTAATTCCAAACTCACGTTCCTATTTTACATGCAAGTGGTTGGTTTGAGCTTTCAATATAAAATAAAGAGAGCAGTGGTATTTTACTTTTACAGAGATACAAAACCTTTGCTTCTGCCATATATTGCTTTTGCTCATACAATCACTCCTTCAACACATAATACTACACTTCCATATATATATATAAATATTTTTGACTGACCATTTCTCAACAAAGTGGGTCATTCATTTGTCCACTTCTTAAATATTAAAGTGTTGTTCCAATAAATATCAATTGCCGGTTCCTATTTTTCCGTTGATTTGAGCATCGAAGTAAACTAGTAGTTGGGGTCCTCTTCATCGCACACGAGAAATACCAGGTGGGTTGTCGAATCTTGGGAGAGTGACGACTATCAACAATTTCACAAAGTAACAATGGGGGCGTTTCCTCTCTAAAGAGAGCACTACGACGTGCTTCGACCCAGGCTATCCTAAAACTTGACTCCTAATTATTTTTCGGCTTGTTATTTATTTTATTATTGCTTGTTCCTAAATTAGTAGATTAATAATCCCTGTTGTTTGTGGTTAATTTTCCAACAAGTTTAGAGAGAAAAATTATTTCTATTAATTTAGGATTATTTGCGACTTGCCGAATATGGATTTTCTTAAGTCATTGTTTAGCAAGCCTGAAAAATTTGATGGGAAAAACTTTTTATGTTGGAAACAACAAATGAAATTCTGGTTGACTGAATTAGGATTATTTTCTGTGATTCTAAATGGTCTTAAGGAAAATGGTGAAAGTTCTCGCTACTAAGTTCATCGAGACACATACTAGCAAAGATACTACGAAAGACTCTAGTGACAAAATTGATGAACTTGCTGATAAGCATATTCTTTGTCATGGTAGAATTTTGAGTGCTTTATCTGATAGTGTTTATCGAATTTTTTCACATACCAAATCGTGACTTGAATTGTGGAATGCACTTAATTATCGTTATGGTGCTGGCTTTGAAAAAGGTCTCAAACGCGTGTGTCTATTGATGTCCGGGTTAGATTTTTAAATGGTTGATACTAAAAGTGTTTCGATCGCTTAGTTGAGTTTGAGAACCTTATTTATGATATGAAAGCAAAAGGGTCGAACAAAGTGATTCTGCCTATGTGTCTTCTTTTGATTAAAAAATTGCCACCATCTTGGTCCGATTTTGCTAGAGGTCTTAAGCATAAGCCTAAAAATTTTTCTCTTGAAAAATTATTTGTTGCTTTGAGAGGCGAGGATAGACATCGTTTCTTCCCAAATACCAAAAAACCTTTTTCAAGCCAAGACTTTAATTATTGAAAATTCTCACAAACGAAAGCCTAAATGTTTTAAGAAAATCGGACCTAAAATACTAATGGGGAATTTGGTAACAATAAATTCAATAACAATATGCCAAAAGGTAAAAATGGGAGTCCGATTCGGTTCGGTGTTGGGTCCAGCTTTCAATGACATTTTTTTTTTAAGAAAAATCGACTTTATTAACAATATTGCTAAGAACGTTTCATCGCCATGGCCGAAAATCACCCAAACCCCCGCGACTTCTAAACCACAAGCTAATGTGGTGATCTGTGGGGGCCGCTCCGATTTACATTGGGGCCTAACTTGGGTATTTTGTTAGTAGCCCGCAGTTAAATACTATTTTTAACTCAAATGATTGGTGGATAGACTCGGGGCTAATGTTCATGTGTGTCTTTGATAAAAATATTTTTTTATCATATCGTATCGTGCACGAATCGTAAGCATGGGGAATGGGAGTGTGGCTCGAGTCTCAGAGAAGGCCAAGTCCAATTAACTTTGTCGTCGGAAAAGTTTTGTCTCTTGATGGTGTTTGTCATATTCCGGATATTAGGAAAAATTTGATTAGCGTCTTTATTAGTTAGAAATGGTTATAAAGTTGTTTTTGAATCCAATAAAGTTGTAATTTCCGACATGGTCAGCTTTGTTGGTAAAGGTATTATGTTGGATGGTTTATTTCGTTTAAGTGTAATGCCCTTTAGTAATAAAAATTTTAATTCTTCTTTATCTATTGCTAATGTTGAATGTTGTGATACTTGGCATGGTAGACTTGGTCATGTGAATTCTGGAATAATTAAAAGAAATGATGCATTTAGATCTTATTCCCAAGTCTTCTATTAATGTGAAAGAAAAATGTGAAATTTGTGTGCAAGCTAAGGAACCTAGAAAACCGCATAAATCAGTAGATAAAGAAACCATGTTGCTTGAATTAATTCATAGTGATATTTGTGATAGCAATCATGTCCTGACTCGTGGTGGTAATCAATATTTCATTACTTTTAACAATTTTTCTAAATATTGCTATGTTTATTTAATTAATGTGAAGAGTAATCTATTTGATAAGTTTAAAGAATATAAAGCTGAAGTTGAAAATCAACTTGAAAAAAAATTAAAAATTCTTCGCTCGGATAGGGGTGGTGAATATGCTTCTGATGAAATAGCTGAGTTTTGTAAATTGCATGGTATTGTGCATGAAGTGACACCTTCTTATTCTCCCCAATCTAATGTTGTGGCACAGTGTTGTTAGAGGCACGCCTCTGAGGCGCTAGAGGCGCGAGGCGCTAAAAAAACACTCGAAACCAAGGCGATGCATGTTCTAGAAGCGTGCGCCTTTGTGCGCCTCTCGGGTGCCTCTAGGCGCGCCGTCTACATACAACCTGTTTTTGTTTGTTTTTTTGGTTAAATACTTAAAGTTGTTACTTTAATAATAAATTAAACACACTTTCCACTTATATTTAACACTTTTTGTTTTTTTGACTTTTCAAAACCCGAGAATACTCAAACTAGGGTTTTATTTTACACTTTTGGAGAAAACAAATACAAGTCTTAGCAGCCCACCGCCCCCGCCGCACCCCCACCACCACCACCGATGGATCGCCACTCACCGCCGGTGACCTCTCGCCCGTAACCTTTTTTCCCCTTTGTTTTGCTTATTTTCCATTGAAGTTTTAGTTTTAATAAATAAATATTATACAAAATATTCATGTAGTAGTTATTCTTCCTAGTTATGATTAAATGTGTATTATTTTTTATAAAAAAGTCCAGCCTTCTTTTATTTATTTGTTTTTTCTTTTTTGCTTTTTTGACTTAATTTTTAGTTAAATTAAATATAAGCCTTTTATTTTGTTAGAATTTTCAGCTTATTATTATTCTTCTTTATTTTTTCAGCGCATATCGTTTTAATTTTCAGCTTAGTAGTTATGTCGTTTTTTAATTTTCAGCTTAGTAGTTATAGCTTTTTTTTTAATTTTCAGCTTATTTTTCCTTTTTTTTGAATTAAATTTCAGATTATTCCTCTCAATTTATATAATGGAAGGTAATAGTGGTTGTGGTTCAACACAAGGCCGACAATTATCAAAAGACCCGACATGGGAACATTTGAAAAGGGTACATCCGAACAATAAAAACGACTTGATTTGCAACTATTGCAATAAATTGTAAGAGGGGGTATTTTTCGAGCAAAACAACATCTTGTGGGGGCCATCGAAACGCTAAAAAGTGCACAAAATGTGACCCTCTTGTTAGTGCATGGGTAAAAGAATATATGGATCAAAAGACTGAAAAGAATAATATTTCCAAACTTGGAATACCGAATTTCGTGGACGATGATGTAGACATAGATGATATGATGTTGATACACCTCAAAGTGACAAATCCGTGGGTACGTCAAAGAAGAGACCAAAACAAATTGGTCCAATGGATATGTATTGTGAAAAAAAGAGAGGCAAACCACAATAAACGAGTCGTACAAGAAAATATTGAGAGAAAAAGCTTGCATGGCTATTTGTGAGTGGATGTATGATGCGGCAAATCCTTTTAATGTCGTTAAATATCCTAGTTTTCCAAAGATGTTGAACCTCATCGCCAATATGGTACTAGTTTCAAAGGACCTAGTTATCATGAGGTATGTGTTCCTTTTCTAAGAAAGGCGGTTGATGATGTGCTTGATAATTACATCAAGACTTGTGAGAAAGAATGGGCTAAACATGGTTGTAGTTTGATGGTCGATGGTTGGACAGACAAAAGACAAAGAACATTGATAAATTTTCTTGTGAATTCTCCGAGAGGTTCTATTTTCCTCGAGTCAGTTGATGCTTCTGATTATTCGAAGAGGGGAGACAAGATGTTTGAGTTGATTGATAAATTTGTGGAGCGTGTGGGAGAAGCAAATTTTGCCCAAGTTGTAACAGATAATGCAAGTAGCAATGAATTTGCTGGTAATAAACTAAATTTATCTTGATTTTGTCTTGTCAATTCTCATTTTTATCTTTATGTCATCTGCCAAAGTAGCTAACAATGCATTTTCTAACTTGATTTTTAGGGAGATTGTTGGAAAGAAGAAGGCCTCACTTGTATTGGACACCTTGTACGCGCTCATTGCATCGATTTGATTTTAGAAGACATTGGATAATTACCCGATTTCAAGGCAACCTTGAAAAAAGCAATGAGCGTGAACACATATATTTATGTTCGTCCAGGGGTGGTAAATATGTTGAAGACTTTCACAGGCCAAAAAGAACTTTGTCGAGCAGGTGTGACAAGGTTTGCCACTGCCTATCTCACCCTTGAAAGTATGCACAAACACAAGACAAACTTGAGAATATTGTTTGTTTCACAAGAATGGGTGGAGAGTAAGTGGGCCAAAGAAGCTGATGGAAAATAATAACTAAAATCATTTTGACACCTCGCTATTGGAGCAACATTGTGCATATTAAAGATATGTGGTCCGTTGGTTCGTGCTTTGAGGATGGTTGATGGCGAAAGAAAACCTGCAATGGGCTACATATATGAGGCAATGGATAGGGCAAAAGAAGCAATAATAAACACCTTTGATAAAAAAGAAGAGAAGTACAAAGAAGTATTTGAGATCGTTGATAGGAGATGGGATTGTCAACTCCATCGACCTTTGCATGTTGCTCGGTATTTTCTTAATCTGGAATTCTTTTATTCAAATCCAACTATAGCTACGGATGAATGGGAATTGGCTTTTATCAAGTCAAATTTGTGGGTAGGCTAGTTCCAAACACGGATGTGCAGGATAATATCACGATGTAGCTTGGTTTATATCGAAAAGTGGAAGGCTTATTTGGGATTCCAAATGAAGTTAGAACGAGGGCTAAACTATCTCCAAAGACAATGGTGGGAAAACTATGGATCACAAACTCCTGGGACTATAAAAAAGTTTGCCATCAAAGTGCTTAAGCCTCACTTGTAGTGCTTCAGCCGCGAGCGTAATTGGAGCGTGTTTGAGCATGTAAGTCTTAACTCTTAAGTTGTTTATTTTTATTGTTTATGTTAATGTTTTTAATTATGATTTATTATACTTATGACTTCTTTCTAATTTTTTAATATAGGTTCATAGCAAAAAAAGAAATAAGCTAGATCGAACGCTTAAATGACTTGGTGTTTGTGAAAGACAACCGCATTAAACCGAGATATGATGCATGTGAGCGATTGACCCCATCTCTTTGAGAGATATTGATGAAAGTAATGAGTGGTTGATGGGCGTAATGGATGAAGAAAGTGATCATGACGAGGATGATGTGGTTTTTGTTGGTGAGGACTTGACATGGGGTGTCGTTGGTAGGGCTTTAGGAGTCGAGGAGCCTTCATATCATACTGATAAGTCGGCAGTGCTACTTCTAAGCAACCAAGGGCCACACAAATGGAGAAGGGCAGGAAAGTCATCTCTAAGTGCTTTAGAGATGAGGAGGAAGTTGAATTTGAAGAAAATGAAGACAATGATGAAGAAGAAGAAGAATATAAAGATGAATATGAGCAATTTGATGACAATGAGGATGATGATATTGAGATTGTTGATGATTAGATTGACTTATTTTATTTGTGATTGCTATTTTTCTTGCTTTTGATGAACTTATGTTTTTAATCTTTACTTTTTTTACTTTGAATATTGAAACTTAAAACTTTGTTGTGGTTATTTTTGCTTGATTAGCTTTTATGTGATCTTATTTTGCTTCTTAATTGTCAAAGTAGTAGCTTATATTAAATTTTTTTATTTATTTTTTAATTTATGGCGTCAAGATGCTCAAGAGGCGCGCGCCTCCGCCTCGAGCTAGGGGGCCCTTTGCTTCCTGCGCCTCTCGCCTAACAACACCGGTGTGGCGTAAAGAAAAATAGATTTTACTTGATATGTATTTACACCGGCAGTGGAGCACACATGGAAGTCCGCTAAGATCGAATATCTTGGTCAACTATGGAGGCCGAGTTAATTGCCCAGGTGCCACGTAATCGAAAGTGAATGACTTAAAAGATTTTTAAATGATATTCCTTTATTACCTAAGCATATTCCTCCTATTTCTTTACATCGTGATATCACGTTGCTATTGCTAGAGCTAAAAGCAAAAATTATAATGAGAAAAGAAGGCACTTGATCGTGAGACATAAATCAATTAGACATCTAATTTCTCATGGTGTTATTTCTTCGATTTTGTCGTGGTCGAAAACAACATCGCTGGTCCATTCACAAAGCGGATCAGCGCGTCAACAAGTTTTATAATCATCGAGGGAATGAGATTTGAGCCTATTAATTAAGTCACCACAAGGGAAACCCATCTTCCGAGGTATGGAGATTCCATGAATAAAGTTCAACGGTACAAACGAAATCAGAGAAGAGTGGCTTGGAAGAGCACAATATTTTAATAAATTATTTATTTTTGTAATTTTTCCGAGTCCCATTCCTATGGTGTTAAGTGTTATTTATGTGACGATTGAGGTTGAGATTATCTCTTAATGAATCTAAAGGCATAATTTTGTGGGGGTGGTTGGTCACAAGTCACCCTCGAGGATTCACCTAAATGAACGTGGTGGTGGGGTCGCCATTGTGGGGGTGTAGGCTACTCCCATGACGTTTCATGATACAAGATTCCCGCATATGACCGCAAAGCGCACCACCGATAACCACAATGTTTACTCATACCGTGGTGTGTGATGTCGCCATCTAACCATAAGGACTCGATCAAGACATTCATGTCTCTATTTTCCTATAGGTGGTAGTTCATTTACACTTTTTTGAGCCAAACTGGCGCACCTACACCTATTACACGGTATTATATGCTCATTTCAATTCTCAAAAATTTTCTTTCTGAGTTTTAAATCATGTGGGGAATGGTGGATAACATTTTATATTTTTGATTTAAAACTAACTCCCCTAGTCTTATGTCACTAGGGCTAATTCCCAACCCACGTTCCTATTTTACATGCAAGTGGTTGGTTTGAGCTTTCAATATAAAATAAAGGAAGCAGTGGTATTTTACCTTTACTGAGATACAAAACCTTTGCTTCTGTCATATATTCCTTTTGCTCTACAATCACTCCTTACAACACATAATACTACCCTTCCACACACACACATATATATATATATATATATATATATATTTGACTGACCATTTCTTAACACAGTGGGTCAATCATTTGTCCACTTCTTAAATATTAAAGTGTTGTTCCAATAAATATCAACTGCTGGTTCCTATTTTTTCCGTTGATTTGAGCATCGAAGAAACTAAAAGTAGTTCGGGATCCTCTTCGCACGCATTACACGAGAGTATCAAATGCAAAGTTGTCGAATCTTGTGAGAGAGACGTGCTTATCAACAATTTCACAAACAAGAATGGGGGCGTTTCCTCTAAAGAGAGTGCTACGGCGTGTTTCAACCTGTGATATCCTAAAACTTGACTCCTATTTATTTTTTGGCTTGTTATTTATTTTATTGTTATTTGTTCCTAAATTAGTAGATTAATACTGTTTTGTGATTAATTTTCCAACACACACACTTTCACTCTCTCACACATTGCACACGCCCCCACACACTCTCTCTCACATACATTTTCACATCAGAATACCTTGATGAAAGTGGCTATTTGATTTCCAAGTAAAAATATACCCATAAAAATATTGACTACTAAAAAGTGGTAAAAGTTGGCTGCTACAGTAACACGCGATTAGGATTTCTTGAAGAGAAATCTTTTGGAGCAAAAATTGTTATATTTGTGTAGAGAATGAAAAGATTAATAATGGGAACTAGACCTTACCAGAGAATAGAGACAAACTGTGAAGACATTTGACCTCAAGAACCTACTAGACAACTGTTAGGTAAAAGCCACCACAACAATTTTGTCAAATAATGTGGGAAGAAATTCTTTGGCCAACCAAACATGGTCAATCTTGGGGGCTATATTCAAAGTGGTTTTTGGTGGAAAAATGCAAATTGGTTTGCATTTTGTTTCATTGAATTTGCTCCCTCATTTGCCTATAAAAGGGGCTTACGGGTGTTGAGGGAAAAACCATGGCAAGCAAGTGAAGTTGCTTGGCCATCCAACCGGGTGGAGAAGAAACATGAGTGCAGACACACTCAGGGAGCATCAATTGGGTGAGTCAAATCGTGATAAAGGCGGGATATACTCGGGTATTTTTCTCGTAACACAAAGGCCGTGAGAGAGTGTTTTTCGATAATAAGAAAGTGGTTGCACGAGAGTCTTTTATTCTTGGGTTTGGTCCATAAAACTGCGGTGTATTTTTCAGACCGGGAAATTCTTTATTAGTAAAGAACGAAACTCTCGTGGACGTAGGCGGGTTTTTACGAACCACGTAAAATCACCGCAGTACATTTTATTTTCTCGTTTCGGTCGCTTATTTATTTTTTTGCCATCATCTTGTTGGTGTGATTTGTCGGATATTCAGGATAAATCAAATCTCGACCACGACACGCCTCGCCGCGCCCAACAAGACAACTAGTTTTTATCGACCTCGTCATACACAAACACCCGAATAATTGATGCAAATATTACATATATTGTTCTCACAGCCAAAATCCTCTAATTCGGCACTAGCTTTTCGCCGCCAAAATTAAGACCTTTTTGTAACTTACTTTCTAATTTTTTTTTTTCATTTTGTGATGTGAAGTGTGAACCCTTTAATTCTGGTGGATCCTAACAAAGTATGATGTATTGAATATAGTAGTTGATATGTGAGACGTAGATTGTATAGTGCCGACATGTTCCAGTACAAGTGAGAAGCTAGACGAGTGGCCTCAGTGAGATGTGTTGGGCGTTGTTTTTGGGGAGAATTAATTTTGCCCTTATTGAAGTAAATTTCGGTAAGAGATTTTTGAACGGAATGAGATAATGTCCTTATTATACATACGTGTAATTCATACAATAAAGTGGAATATGGATTGTAGTGAAATAAATATGAAATCTCGACTCACATTGCGCCAACACTAATCTAATTCCAGTGCCAAATCTACTATCTTTCTGTTTTTTTACGGGTTGAAGTTACTAACAGATGAATTTCCAGTGTTAAAAACGCAAAATTCACCCTACAAGTTTATCACAAAATTTTAAGACAAAACTCATATGACACGGTCCTGACCGATTTAATTTCGTGAGATGGATCCTAAACCGACATATATTAGTTAAACATTTAAATTTAGATCTAACTGCTTTGATTTCAGAATCGATTGAATTGCCTCACTTAATTTAAATTTGAAACTGCCGGATGAAAATTGCTCAAATTTTAATCCCATCCATAGTACAAGAAATGGTTCGTTATTTGTAATGATTTCTTGTCAAAATTATATTACATTGAATATAGTAGGTAATATATGAGATTTTGGTGTTTTCCTTTCTAAAATCAACATTCTTTCATTTAAACGCAGAAAGAATCCTAATTGAAGCCCATACTATTTTTGATCTGATAGTGATTGGTGAATGAATGGTGATAATGATAGTGGACATTTTTTTATATTTAGAAGCATGCAGTTTATGGGTGGAAGAGCAGGCCAACCCAAATTACCAGGTCTGTATGCCAGTCCAATCTTTTGTAGGTTCTTGTATTGACTTGGGCCGACAAAAGACAATCATGTTGACATAGCAACGACAATTTCAGGCCATTAGCTGTTAAATGTGATCCATGTATAACCCGCCTTAGTGTTTTGGATACAAAAGATTAATCAAATCAATATAATCAAGTTTATTCAATAATTCATTTCTCAATCCAGTAACATAACTAATTAACCCATTTAATATTTCTTGTGACATGGTTGACCGGAGATTTATTTTTCTTTTTCACGGATGAACAACTTGCTTCTTTTCTATTTTGTTCCCACCTTTCCAATTATTTTAGGCTTCTTTTTTTCTTTTTATTCTTTTGCCTTTTAAAATTTAAAGAGAGAAACTTAATGTTGGACCATTAAGAAAAATTAAAATTGATAATTGTTAGAATCTAGCAAGACTCAAAGGCTACAAGGCCCAAGGAAAATGGGCCCTTAATTCTTGGTGGGTAATTTTTTAAATATCAAAGTACAAATAAAAGGGGAAAGAAATGACGCATTTGCAGCCTACGGGATGGCAACTCAGGGTTACACAAATGGAAAGTTTGGCAGCAACAGTTAGGTGTACTTTTTTGTTATATCTCTATATGTAAAAGATATAAAAAATGGGTCCCTAAAATTTGTGTAAATTTTTGGTCTTAGTCGACCGACTTGCTCGACTAACATTGGCCTTGGCTGCAATGACAATTTTTAATAAAGGCATCAAAATTTACTCATTTCTACTTTATTTATGTACAAAGGTGTCACTGACTCACTTGTGAGAATACATATGGAGCAATAATAACCAAAAAATAGTTGTAGTCCTGCTCAATAGTGCAGGTTACTTCAATTTAATGTTTCGATCAATTGTCCAACTTTTCTCCGTAACTAATAGTTCTTTGGATTTAACTCGCATGTGATACCAACTTTTAGAAAATTTATTGATAGATTTTGATGATGATTAGAAAAATTTTGTATTAGGGAAGTTGGCACCCCATTTTAATATAATTTCTACTTTTAATAGATAGGATGAAAGCTGAATTAGAAAGCAACCAAATAGAATTGCGAAGACTTGCTGAAAAAATCATCAAAAAAGACTCACAACGAGTGGTGAGAAGAAGGCAAATCAATTAACATTTGAAGATTTCACCAAGTGCGACAAATAGAGGTGTCACAGGGCCGTTGCCAAACCAAAGCAAAAAATTGGGCCGGATCGGCCAAACAATAACCGAGCCGCTATTTTTAGCAGCCCATCCGCCTACCACTAAAATACAAAGGGAAATTGGTCGATGGGCCGCCCAGATTCGCCTAATGGGTCGGGCCAAAAATCCGAGCTCATTTAACGCCTAAAAGAATATAACAACCAACCCGCTTATTATCTGGCCGGGCCAACCCGATCGGCCAAAGCCGAGATTGGCAAAATGAAGCAACAACCAAGTCTTTCAGAATCACCGACAATAAAGGCCATCAAGAATAGGTTAGAAGACTCAAACTTAAGTCAAAAGGGTAAAGCAATTAATGACTAAGTTATCAAGAAGTCCGATGCAACAAGTCCAAGGAAGTTACTTATTTTAGTAACAAGGACATGTCCTCAAACCTTAAAGTGCTCAAGCCGTGAAAGAATGCAAAAGGAATGCAAATGTAAAGCATGCAAAGCGTTGACACCTTTTTCAAAACCCGCAGAAAAACTGAGAACAAGGCTGCGGCTAAACCGCAAGGCCAACTTCATTTTGTCACAAAACATATCTCCAAGCATGCGCCAAGACAACCATTCTAGTGCACTGAATAGTAGTGCGCCAATAATGGCGCACATCTTAGCCTTGCGCTATATGCATTTTAAGCATTTCTTTTTTTTTCTTTTTTTGTTGTTATGAATAAATGCAGTAATTTTTGTGTACTAAAATGGGTAATATATTAATTTTTATTATCCTATTGCATATTTAATCTTTGTAGATAATTTTTTAATATAAATTTGAGTATTACTAAAATTAATTTTGTATAGTAAGTTATAAAAATTAATTACAAGACAATGAAGTTGAATGCCACATTTTTAGTCCTCTACTTATATCTTGCTATTAATTAATTAATTAATTTTTAAATGCATATTATTTAAAATAGTATATAATGAATAAAATAATAAATATATTTTGTAATTAACTAAATATGTTTATACAATTTTGGGATTGAAATTATCTAAAATATCGTATTGAAATAGTAAGGAATATTCAAGGAATATTTCCTTTAGTGCAAAATTTGAAATAGAATGGTTGATATGAATTTTAGGTTTGGTGCGTAAATTGTACTAACTCATGCAAAAGCCGCACTAAAAATAAAAATAGGATTGGAGATGACCTAAGACAAAGTTGAGATCGAATATCCTCTAACTCTTAAAATTTTTTAACCCCCGTGATAATTCGACTTATCACATTTCGATTTGAGTATATATGAAATTTTAGTTTTTTGCGCTTGAAACATTGTTATTTTTCTAAATGTATTTAGTACATCTATATTTTTAATAATACAAAAATCTAAAATTTATATGTATATATATACCGCATGTGTGTCCTCAAAATTTTAAAATATGATATATTACGCACTTGTGTTATATCGCACTCCATGTCCCGTACATGTATTATATCGCACTCCAAGTCACATACCCGTGTCCATGTTTCATAGTGGTCTCGAGTGGAAGAAAAACGAGGCGAACAAAAGGAGCCCTAGGGACCAAACAAGTGACTAATCTTCTACACGGGATTTTTAGATTAGTGTTCGAATTCAACATGTAATTAAAATATACGAAGTATGATAAATGGTCCAACATATTAGTGAAACCAAGATTAATTGTTTCACAAAAATTTGTATGAGATAGTCTTTATAGATATAATCCATGAGACATACCATATATTTAAATAGAATTTCAAACCTAATTTAAAACATGAAAATAATCCATATTTTTGTGTTTTTAAGTATTGGTCGTATTAAACTAGATCAATAAAACTGTCTCATCTAATACATCCTTTTGTTCATTAAACTTATGCAAAAAGACAAAAGGACGAAAAAAAAAGACACAATTAACATCTTAGCAAGAAAATAAAATTGAATAGAGAAAAGTAAATACTGATGTGGCATAAATTAATTGATATTTGAGAACAAATAAGCATTACATATTTATAAAATACTAATTTAAAATATAAATATAATAAAAATTAAAATTATTAATTTTGAATATGTAAATTATGAATATGAATTAAAATAATTATCACAAATATATTTATATAAGATGTCAAATGAATAAGTGAATTGATAGTGGGACAATTCAAAAGTTGTAGAATGGTTTAATCATCGTGAAGAGGTAAGCATTTTCCCTTTGATTTATATGGCACGTGAAAAACTGTGAAAAATCTTTGAAGAGTTTTTCCACTTGGGATGCAAGAAAAATAAAGTTGGAACAAAGCCAAGTAAATACTCAATTTAATAATAACAAAACTACAAAAAATAATAATAAAGAAAATTTGTCCCTGCAAAAAAATACTAACAGAGTAACTATCTAATTACTTAAAAATATATACACATATGTATATATAGAGACCAGAAAGGCAAAACTAAACTAAACTAAAATTCAAGTTCCAAGAATTGATCATCTGCATCAATTAATTAAGCTTTATCATCCAATCGGCTCATCCCAATCACCATATTCACCGGATCATTCGATCATTCATAAATCTCTTCCAGAACCAATGATTCCTCCAAACTTGCGTCATCTCCTCGATCGGAATATTCTTCGTCTCCGGCATGAAAAAGTAGCAGAACAGAGTCATCACCACCACGAAGAACGCGAAGATGATGAAGAGCCCATACTTCATGGCGCAGAGCATGCTCAGGAAAACTGACCGACTACGAAGGTCGACAGCATGTTCACCGCCACCACGACGCTCTGCGCCGCCGACCGGATCTCCAGAGGGAATATCTCGCTGGGGTACAACCACCCGAGTGGGCCCCACGACCACGCGAAACCCGCCACATAGACGCATATGCACGCCACCACCACGGACGCGAACGAGGTTGGTATTTCTGTCACGTTTCCTGTGACGCCGAATTTGGAACCTATTAAAGGCTGCTATCGCAACCTGTTTGATGAAATGCCTGTGTTAACTTAACGTTGAAAAAAATAACAATGAATTCTTAGAATATAGTAATTACTAATTAGTGTACCTGGAAGATAAGCATTTGGATGCCACCTTCGAGGAAAAGACTCCTTCGTCCCCACCGATCACAACCGTAAATAGAAACTCCGGTGGCAAACATGTTAACAATGCCGGTGATGACCGACGACATGAGAGATGCACTTCCGCCGAACCCGAGCGTCTTAAACAGCACCGGCGCGTAAAACATAATCACATTAATACCCGTAAACTGCTGAAAAAGGGTATAAGAATCGACATCGCCAATTGAGGCCTGTAGCATCTTCGCGTCACCAAATTCCGCCATGGATTCTCGACGAGGCGAGCTTCGTTTCTCGCCTGAAGCATGTCTGTGAATTCGGCTTCCACGTCATCGACGCCTCGAATGCGTTTGAGCAGGGTTTTGGCTTCGTCCTCCATCCCTCTTTCGACCAGGGAATTGGGGGTGTCCGAGAGGAAAAAGGATGCCACCAGGATTATCAGAGCAGGGACTCCGGCGAGTCCCAAGCTCACGCGCCATCCCCAGCCGCCGCTTATTTTGTCCGTCAAGTAGTTGATGACGTTGGCGCAGAGTATTCCGATTGTGATCATTAGTTGGAATAAAACGTTGAACCTGCCACGGTAGTTGCACGGCACGGAGACATCTCTGAGAGATACAGAGGCACGGACTGTTTCAACAAATTAAACCAAATTAGTTGAGCAAAGAGGTTTGGGATAATTGCTAAAAATCCAAAAAATGTTTAAAATTACGAAAAGTCCTCTCAAATTTTCTTATATCTTAAATTTTAGGGGTATTTGTTGTATTTTTACAACTATCATGGGCAATGGCGGAGGGAGGGGGCCCATTTTTTTTAAATTTTTTTTTACACTATATAATTTGAAAAAAAATATATTTTAAGTATTTTTATATGATTTTCTTATTCGGCCCACCCCACTTTCGCGTATCGGCCCATCCCAAAAAATTTCCTGGCTCCTCCCTTGATCATGGGTTTTAGAAATATTGTTTTTGGAAAATGCAAGACAGATCTATCTCTGTTTTTTTTTTTAATTAGTCCAAACCTTAGGAGGTTTTTATGGATGGAGATTTTTGTTCCAAATTCCTATTGAACTTGATGTTTTATTATATTGATGATTGACAGAGTAAATGGCGATGTCATAATTTGTACATGTGAATATGAAATGAAATAGATTTTAGAAAAGGATATCTGGTCCCGATTTTTATAATTAACGCTTCATATATATACTGACATGAAGCCAACGCCAACCCCGAGCAATACGCCACCAATGAGCATGAGGAGGTGGATCAGACCTCCGGTGAGGGGCCGATCAAGAAGATAAAACTAACCATCATCATAGTCATCCCGCCGTATTTCCGTCGGGTCCGTGCCGCTTACCTACAGAGGCACCGAGCAATCGAAAGGGTCCTGGGGGCCGGGCAAACTTGCAATATCTGGTTGTTGCCGGTCCGCCACCTCCTTTTTGTAAACATCAGGAAAGAATTTTTCCAGAATGGAGCCATCGATGTCACTCCACCTAATTAATTCACATGAAACAAAAATCATAAAAAAGAAATTCAATAAATATATATATACACACTATATATATTTCTAAATAATACTTTATACATACAACAAGAATCATAAAAAGAAATTTCAAGAAATGTATTCAAGATTTCACGACATGCAATATATATGTTTATAAATAATTAATATACGCTACAAAGAAAAAAATCGATAGAATTTACTGATGTAAATAAGTTTGCTAATTACTACTTGAAGAATAAAAAATAGGGAAAATAATTTTTTCAACCTCAATTTTGGTTATTTTAATACTTTGCAATCTAAACTTTGCAAGTTTTTCACTTTGCAACCTCTGATGAGTTGAAGTATTATATTCCAAGAATGTTGCTGGAATAATCTGGATCATATGAGCGAATATTCTTATTATATTTCAATTCGAAATTTCTCATTGGAGGTTGCAAAGTAAAATCCCCCAAACTTTAGGTTGTTAATTGCAAAATAAATAGTTTAAGTTGCAAAACTTAAAAATTTAAGGTCAATTTCAGGTTGTAAAACATTATTTTCCATAAAAATATTGTTTTCTCCAAAATATACCGATAAATCATAGTATTTTTCAAATTTACCATCATAATTAAATATCATAGTTATTATTTACACAAATCTCACAAGACATGCCCACAGAGTAGAGTATAAATATATATACACACATACCTGAAATACGAGATCGTAGCCAAAAATCAAACCACCAGCGGCGCCGCCATCACCGTCAAGACAACATAAGAAGTGAGTTTCCCGGTAAGAAGGGCTGCTGTTAACCACAATGCCAACGCCACCCATATTTATTTACAGAAAAGAAATATTAAACAGCACAAGCAAGAAGATATATAATGAATGAATGCAAATCGATCTCTAGATTACAATTAGGAGAATAAAAGGAAGAACTAAAATTGTTGGGGGTGGATATCTGAGAGGACTTGAAACAGGCGAAAAAAATTTGTATATATATAGGCAAACGGTTTGTGGGTTGACGTTGAACCAATTGCAATCTGCTAAGTAAATAAAGTAATCTAATCCTAATCCAACACAAATTATGGTTTCTAAATATAATATCAGACTGTTGTAAAATATGCACGACTTCAAGTTGGAGTAAATTTCTAATTTATCTGCCAGAGTGCCAGGTATGTACTTGCCTTATTTTGAGCTTAATTAAATATATGCATTACTTACCCGCAAGCAGAAATGCGCAGCCATGAAAGTTGAGTCATGACCGGGATCGAAAGGTCACGAGTTCGATTCCCCCTACCAACACTTTCTTGGTTGAGCCTCACACACAGGTTTGACGTCCAGCCCGAGGGTTTATCCAATACAAGATCAAGAAAGAATGCACAAGCTGGCTCCTCGCCAAAAAAAAAAATAAAAATATATGCATTACTTCAATTAGGATTAGGAAAAGTTCCCGTTAAACTATGGAAGCTCCTCTAATAAGGGGCGTGCACATTTTTTGTTAAGTTCTTTTTCTGTCCCACCGCATTCATACTCCTAGTTCGAATGAAATTACAAGTCTTTTAGTGGGCGGTTTTGATTATTATGAAAACCATGTTTTATATTTAGCAACACAATTTTAGGGGAAATGAAATATATCAAAAGAAAAACCTATTTTATTTATATATATACACATATATCAAAAAAGGCAAAATTATTCTTTTTACCTCTGCCTTTGAGCCACTCAATATTTAATTTGGTCTTTTCTTTTCTTTCTCCGACTTTGGATTTAGTCCTTTAAAACAAAATTTCAGACTTTTATCATATGACTGCCAGAAAGAGCATGTAAATGTTACTTGTCTCGATGATGTGGACTGTTTCTTGACAAATACATTAATTTTTCATTCCAAATTGTAAAGTGACATCCTATTTGCAACTAGGCCAACTTGACACTTTAAATTTTATATTTTAATTAATTATTTGAATTTTAATTTTTGAATTATTTCAAAACTTAAAATTTTAAATTTCATTTACAACAAAAGTGAAAAAAGGTACACAACTATAAGAAAATGCAAAAAGTATAAATAAAATAATTTTTACGTAAAATATTTAGAAAATAATCTGTTAGTATATATAGTTTTATTTTTATTATATACTTTTTATATATACACATACACATTACATTATGTTTACAATTTACCATATTTTGAATTTCTAATTTTTATATACCAATATTTTAATAAAGGCTTAAATTATGAATATTTAAATTAATGACAAACAAAACCGTAAAAACGGATTAAAAAATTCGAAAAACAAAATTATTCAAAAATCATGGTTAAATAAGAAAGAAATTAAACATGAAATGAAACTAGTACTTAGCCAAAATAATTATGGTATAAAATACTTACAAATCATTGATGTTAAATAAGAAAGAAACATGAAATTGGTATTTAGCCTAAATAATTATGTTAAATAATTTATTTTCAAGATTTTTCTTCAACGCACTTACAAGTGTATTTCCATGTTGGACACCATCACTACAAGAAATCGCCAAATGGCGACGGATATTAGCGACGGATCAACGACGGATTAGCAACGAATAAACCAATAAAATAAATAAATAGTTCAAATGAAAATTAGCGACTGATATTAGCGACTTTAAAAAGTCATGGCTAATAACGACGGATCAACGACTTAAATAAAGCAAATCTTAATTAAACCAAAAAAATATTTTATTAATTATATTTACGGATTTAAAATCCGCGCTAATAAGGTAACTAGAATTTAAAATCAGATTTTTTTTTTTCATGATGGATATATTCCGCCGCTAAATAACTAAAATATTATCAATTTAGCGACGGATATGAAACTTTATATTGTTAAATTCTTAACATTTTAGCCACGGATGTAATCCGCTGCCAAAGTTTTTCCCAAATTTTTAAATTTCAGTTTTTTAGCCACGGATATAAAATCCGTTGCTAAATAATTAAAATATAAATATTTTAGCGACGGAGTTACAATCCGTTGCTATATATTTCAATTATTAACATGTTATTAGTAACTGTGCGTTAATGATCGAGCCAGAATAGGTCTTTTCTCCCCCAATTTTCTTTCTCCAATTCTGCAAAAATTTCCCAGCTCTTTCGCCGCCGCCTATTCCCACCGCCACCGGACCAACCTGTCCTGACCGCCGCTGGAGACTCGCCCCACCTCCGCCCTTCCCCGCCGCCTTGTGCCGCTCCCCAGGTAGTACCTCTTATTGTCATTGTTTTGTGGAGATTTGGTTGTCGGAATTTCGGGCAAGGAGACCCGGGGCATTAACTGACGGGCCAAAGCAGTGTCGTAGGTATTTGAGTTGTAATAATGAATTTTGGTTTTCTAATTTTGGTTAATCTGTTAGGTGGTTTATGTTGATTTTGCTGACAATTTGTCGAACAGATGGTGCATTTGCTGACTTAGATTTCAAAGACGTCATTCTAGTTGTTCTTTTTACTCTACTCATTGTTATTTTCTAAATTTCTAGTCAAGAGGTTTATTAGTTTCACTTATCTTTGGCAACTTCAATTCTGATTTGTTTACATACTCTTCGTCCAATTTCATTGTGAAGTAAGTAGTTCTTTTAATATTTAGTCACTGAATGGGGACTCGAAAGGTTGGTGAATCTCAAGATTTTCTATCTTATAAAAGAGGAGGTTTTGTAGGTTACATGCAATTTATTTAGTGATTTGTCAAAAAGTTACAAGAGTTGTGTTCAATTTGAAGGTCAATGTTAAAAGTCAGTTGTCATTTGAAAAGATAACCACATGAATTTGTGACATCTCAATCAAGATGCAAATCCATGTGCAGTTACTTTCCACGATTGGTTTTGAAATATTTTATACCTTCCTATAATTTTTTGATGCGATACACCTGGGGCCAATAAAATTTATGAAATACAATCATTAATATGATACTGTGATTTCAGCGGATACTAAAAATGCTCACCCAGGATTGTATCCTGAATTCTTGGACAGAGTTGCTGTGGTGCAGGGACTGAGTAGAAGAATTCAACAAGGTAATCTGGATACTTATCTTACGCTTTGCAAACGTCTTGCAGATGCGAATTTGATCGGTCCGTCTCTTGTTTATCTTCATATGAGAAAACACAAGCTTTGGATTATCAAAATGCTTTGAGTTACTTGGAGAAGCCTCTGCTTCTAAAGGATTTTATGAAAAACTTTTAACTGCTGATACGAGTGTGTATAGATGTACGTCTGTGTATAAATCGACAGTTGAGAACATTATGCTGTAAATATATAATAAAGAATCTTGCAAATGGTGTAATTTGGTCTGTGCTGCTATGAGTGTGTTGTATTCTGCTGTTTATATTTTCATTTGGTCTTAGTAAGAACAAGAGTGCTCTATTAGCTCCTTATTGGGCTAACTTGTTCAGATATATGGTCTTATTTTGTACATGATCAATCAGACATCATTTTGCTCCTAGTTAGACTGCAGAAGCTTTTGAGGGCTTCTTTAAAAGGATAAGGGTCCGTTTGTTTGTGATTTGTTGTTGGGCTTGATTAATTCTAGATGGATATATATAGATGCCTAATGAGTGGCAATCTCATTATGTTATTTGGTTGCAAAAATTTCCTGACGATATCACAAGGCTCTTGTATTGTTTTATTTGTTTGGGATGCATAACATAGGTGATGACTAACATTTTTACATTCATGCTTTTACTGCTGTTTCTTTTTCTTCCTCTTAAAATTCATTTTGTAAGCCCATGTCTTCTGGTTATTGAATTGGGGTCTTAGGCCTTGCTGCCCGACTCATTCTTATTGAGCTGGAAAATTGAGCGTGTATACGATGAATCGCTTGAGGTAATAGTTAACCCACTTCCTTTATATATATTCTTATTTGAATCATATTTATGATAATTATCCATCTTTCTACTTTAGGTTGCCCAAGATCTTCAGAGGAGTGATGCTCCTCTATATAGGCTTGAAGCTATTGATTTCGGACGGCGAAAGGCTATAGAAAAAGAAATTGAAAAACAAAAATTCACCCCAACCTAATGTTGTGTTTGATGAAAGTTCCAACTTCCTTATATATCCACCCTTCTTGGAATTAATGTTAGATTCAGAATGTCATCTTAGTGTTACTAATCTTTTCTGCTTGTTTTTGAATTATAGTATGATGAAATTGTAGCACTCTATATTTTCTTTCTTGAACAATCTACAATATAAAGTCTTTCAGTTTTCATATATGACATGTCTCTCTGTTGTTGTGTTTTAGGTTGTAAATCTACACACCAATAAAGTTGCTCAGATCCCAGGGAAGGTGGAGAACAATGATAGATTCTTAAGAATTGCCTTGTATCAAGGTGATCGAAGCAGTAAAAAGTACAAAAAATTCATGCTGCTTGGTGTTCAAAGAGCAAATGAGAAGAGGGGTTCAACTTGGTGTTCAAAGAGCATGTAGCAGTTTTTAACCAATTTGGTTACTGGAGTTCCTTTTCCATCTGCAGGTTGAACCACATCTATATATGTTCTCTTCTAAACTTCTTCACTTTTTCTTTTTTTGGTTTTAACAGAAGCAACTTTTGAAGTATTCCCAGACTTAACTAAATCAAGTTTTGTAGTGGCATGATCGACCAGCTTCTATTTCTTAGATTTGCCTCATGAATGTCGATTCCCTTCAGAAATGATGATGATGGATATGCAAAGGCAGTTCAAGAAATTGTATGGATACAACTGGAAGATTAATGCCCTATATATTACCAAAATTTTCAAGTATAGTATCTATAGACATTTGTATTTTTGATATTATAGATTATATATGGATGTATCAAAGTGATTTCTATAACTATAAATGTTTGGCATGGATTTTTCGTGAAAACAGATATTATATTGGTTATTATTGATAGTTTGTATAGTTTATGTAAATGATTTTTTATAAATTGAACGTGAATTGTTTTTAAGGTGTTTTAATTTTAAAAATAAAATAAAAAATTTGTAAAAATAGCGACGATACAATCCGCCGCTATTTAATCAAAATAGCGACTAGAAATTTCCGCCGCTAATGTTAAAAACAAAAGTTATTTGACGAATTTAGCGACGGATTATTCCGCCGCTAAGTCGCCGCTAATTGCCATCCATTTTTGTCGCTTTTAATTCATGATTGGCGACTTGATTTTATTATTTTAGCGACAGATTCTTCCACGCTATTTAGCTACGATTAGACTATCCCCGCTTAAGCAATTAACGATTTAGCAAAATAAAGACGAAAAAACTGGTCGCTAATCCGCCGCTAAAATATTTAGACGATTTTATGGGTTTAGCGATTTAAAAATTTCCGCCGCTTATTTTAGCGCATTTTCTTGTAAAGGCATATCATTAATTTCGAATGACAAATTAAGTTTTTGAAAAAAAAAAATCCCACACCTACCAACATGTAAAAATTTACCGGATAGCGTGTCATAGAACTAAAAATCCGAATTTTTTCATTTAAAGGACTATATTCAAAGTCGAAGAAAAGTAAT
>CM071934.1:21189100-21243992 GCA_016081115.2 Rehmannia glutinosa
ATTTGTAATTAAAATGATATAAATGGAAGATATATGGTTAGTTAAAATGACCAAATTAACTGTTCGAAGAACTTCTTCTCATAGATTATATTTGATATGAATGAATGGGCCTACTACTTCTTTTCCTTTACAATCATAATAGACAACTTTCTAAAATCTAGATATAATCGAAATGAATGGAGCCAGGGCGTATCCTCCTTGTGATTGGGGGCTAAATTTTGAAATTTTAATTTTTATAGGTATATTTTATTTTTTAAATATTAATTTTAATCTAAATATTTATTTTTATTGATTTACCCCAAAAATTTTCATTATTTTACTCTCGTGGACCCGCCCCGAATGGACACCTTTTGTCATTTTAATGGGAAAATGGGACTGAAATTGTTACTTCTCCTTAAATGTGTACATGGTATGACCACTATGACAATTGACAAGAGTCTCACAACAATACATCAATGCATGCTTTATGGGCAGCCAATTGCTCCTCACCAATTGCTTTATGGCAATATTACAGCTTTTTCCCAGCAGTTGAACTTGGACACACCCCAGCCAACTCAAGTTAGGAAACGTTCACATTTCAGTTTTAATAATTCATAGTTTCATACCTTTGATTATCATTTTTCAAATTCTTTTCCGAAAAGTTAAATGGTACAAGTAATAGGTCCCATTTTAAAAACAGTTTGTACTTAGTACTGGTTTAAAATTTAAATTTTAATATGAAGCAGGGCATGTGCAAGTGGCAGAGCTGCAGGTGCTGCAATGGTCCCTCTTAATTCGATCGATCCCTACCATTTTTTCCTTGTCATTCTTGCTTGAAGATTTATTTATACATGTGAAAGGATGCCAAAATAAATTCACACACTCGTCATTGTGAACTCCATCACATTAGATGAGTTTAATTAATATAGGGATAAATACCTTTAACCCCCCAAACTATTCGAACTTTTACACTTTCATCATTTAACTTTAAAACGTTACACTTAACCCCCTCAACTTAAATTTTACACTTTGCCTAAAATTCGAATTTACCCCTAGTTTCATGCTAGTTGGTTTTTAGTTTTATCTAAACTTTAAAGTTGTTGACTTTTACCACCTGTGACTATAAATTTTATTGCAATTTCTATTTTACTCCTCATGGTCTTGCGATCCTTGAAAATGGTATCGGAGGCGTTGGTTTATTAAGAATTTTTAGTTAAATTTATTATATTTATGTAATTAACAATTGGTGAGGAGAAATTATTACGAGAATATGGATCCTGACCGATGTCAAAGATGTACCCCTTACAGGGACATCGTCAAATATTGACGATGTATGCACAAGAACACCTTGACCAGGGTTTCATATTGGGAATACCAACATGAAGAAAAAAAACGGCGAGCCGAAGAAAACCTTAAGCGTCAACGAAATGCGGCGAATATTATAAACCCGATTCAGGATCTTGCCGGACCTTATATGTTCACTTGATGAACCTTCAAGAACGGTTCATGAAAATTCTCATCGAACAATGATTCCGATGGAGTACGAGTGGAGCGAGATCTTTCCAGACAAATCCTAAGTTCTCCAAGATCTTAGAGAAGTCGAACCGGATGGAGAGCGATGGTGAAATATTCATCTACCAGAACCGGATGGTGAAATATCGGATCGAGAACCAGGCGGAGAGCGATGGTGAAATATCGGAAAAACTTTTGAACTCCTTCATGATATTCATAAACAAGTCAAGAACACAGAGAGACCGAAAGAGTTCTTCCTGGGAAAGAAGCGTATAAATTTGACGTACACTTATTTACACCAAAAGGAAAACCAACCGTTATACGAAAAATGACGGATGAGGATGAAGCTCATTTCTGTCAAGGAAAATCCATCAAAAATAAAAAAGATGGATATGGAAAAGATGAATTTTAAAGATCTACATGACCTTAAATCCTTCGCGGATTAGGAATTGTGGATTTAAAGATAAACACGGGAGATGGAACATTGGTCACCTATGATCGGCCGGGAAGACCAATTCCACCACCACCACGATTAATCCTAACGTCGAAGAAAGATCTGATTCGAATCATGGAGCTTGGGATGAGAGGATGCCACACGATGGGGATTTCACGGCCCAGGGAGTGATCCACTTTCCCGGGGGCGGGAGGTCGAAACCCTATGCGGGAACTCGACAACCTCTTTGGAAGGCGAATATTTATCGGGGCGCTTATGAAAGATCGCACCTCGACCCAATACATCCATATATGGGTTGATGTTAAATCTGGATATCCTGATTTTAAAAATAGAGAAGTTCTCATCGAGGGATTAGAGGATGAAAAAGAAAGAGATATAAACAAGCTCTCTATACCAGGTTATATGATATTTGTCATGTTAACGAATATATTTGTCATGAAAAAGAAAGAGATATAAACAAGCTCTCATATTATCTCCAACAACCAATAGTTGGGCCAGTATCGAAGCACGAAGATAGGTGAAATTGGTGACTATCACAGGAGTTGCGGGAAAAATCCCGAACAATTAATACTTGGGAATTGAATTTCTTGAGGATCATAAACCTTGGAAAGATTACAAGACGAAATGGAGTTCACGATGGCTAATAAAAGATCATAATCAAATGACCACTAGCCCGTTCCCATATACATTTCTATTGGAATGTTATATCTTTGAATCTGGCCAGTATTTTCTTTGCTATATTTGATTGATCTTAGGAATATGTCTTTTGCAAAAGTCGGATGTTTTTCCTAAAGAAATTAGAGAAGATTTACCCACTATTGGGAAGAGATTTCTAAAAGGATTCTTATCCTTAATAAAGGGAATTAAACAAGCGAGAAATCATGATCGGAGGCGCCGCGGTAGGTACCCCATGGTACAAAGTGAAGACGCCACCAATCTATTTCCATGATACAGTGCGAGATGTTTTGCTAGGAAATAATTTTCTACAAACATTCAAGCGATTTACACGGAAAATGAGACAAGAAGACTTATTTTCACAACATTATGTGATCATAAGATTATTGTCCAAAGATCTGGGAAGCATTTCGAAAAATGCCTATTAATTTTTGAAAAGCATGGTGATGAAGCCAAACTTCGCAATCCAAAAATGGTGGATCGAAGAAAATTTGGTGAAGCGTTATTATCCTATAGACAATTCGGAAGCCGAAAGGATAAAAAGATATGGGATAATAACTTGTATTCATTCAGTACAAGGAAAGAACGAGTTACTCGAGTCATTGCGGAATTATGGATGGGTCTAATGGAGAATCCACATAGTGACGTGACCATTGAGGAACAAATATCACTCGAGGATGTCAAGAAGAAGATCCAAAGGAATTATAATGAAGATCCTTTGGCATGGTGGGACAAGAACGAGGCTTAAAGCTTCCTTAAGGTTAAACTGGAAAGGAGTACGAGTTCGTGAGATTCAAACCAATCCTTATGAATCGGGAAAATCGTGAGGATATGCGGGAAGATACTTAAAGAACATCTCCCTTAGTCTTCTATCAATAAATTCCCTTTGTAAAATTTGTGGAGTGTTTAGAATTTCAGGAGTGTTTTCCGATTTTAGTTTTCGATTTTTAATTTTATGTATAAGAGTGTGATAGCTTTTATGAGAGGCTAAACATGTTTCTCCTCCCAAAGGGAGATTCGATGTAATAAATTTTTCTATAAGTTCTTAATAAAAAGAGGCTTTCTTCAACATGTGTTCATAATGTTATATTAATTCATCCCGTTTAAGAATTATTTATACGCTGGGTAGGAAAGCGAACCAAAGGTACATCTTTGAGCGATTCGATTCTTTGAAGGAGTCGGATAACTTGCAAATCATCTTCCCACTGGGTGAGGTTGAGCAGTGAGGAGATTTTTTGTCAAAAGCGATCTGAAGGCAATAATTTTCATTTGGTGGTGTTCGAGCCATCTCACCCGGTCTTTGTTTCGGTCAAAGAAGGTATGAATTTTAAAGGGATTTATTAATTTTTCGCGGAAGCATGTTGAGAGCGATATAGTCGTAATGGACTATGTTCATTTTCGGTCTATAGACCTAATTTGTATCTGTTTAAACTTGAAATGAGAATTTTGATCGAAGTATGTCATGTTGAGTTTATAGTGAAACTCCGACATGATCCTTTTAAAACCTCGAATAGAGACCGGATCTAAGTAGGTGTAACAACGCCCACTTAAACAAAACAAGTAATGAGAAAATAAGGATTCTCGTTTCTCGAAAAATTCGAAAAACAAATTGATTACGAGTAAAATTTTCATGTTTAATGATTAATGCAATAAATTTATTATTATGTAGTAGATTGCCACAAAATAGAGTTTAAAGGGATAACTTGAACTATTGTTTTAAAAGAATAAAACCTAGGGGCAAAATTGTCCATATATGGTAAAGTGTAACGATTTTCATAGTTCAGGGGGCAAAGTATCACAAATTAAAGTTTGGAGGGTAAAGTGTAAAAATCAGTATAGTTCGGATGGGTAAGTGTATTTATCTCATTAATATATTAAAGCTTTTAACAGGGACACAACTAGGGAGCTGGCCCATCAACTTCATAACAATTATGAAGGTTTTCCAAAAAAAAAAAAACATTTATGAAGTTAATATAAGTCTTATACATATATAATTATTAAACTTTAAAATTCTTATGCTAAAAGTTAAAAAAATTCCTCTTTATCTACTATTTCAAGAAGTTATCTCGCCCTCAATCTTCATATTGTGGCTATGTCCTTGAATATGTATATAAAATTATATATATAGTCCTATGGTATTTTAATTATAGCTCGAGAAGACACAAAAATGTGGTGCCCTAGGCCTGGCCCGACATAACAATTTTTTAACAGAATACTAATTACTTATTAATTTCTAAAACATCACACATATAAGTCAACAAGGTCACATTCATATAAATTGACATGACAAAAAGAAAATCATAGAAGCTAACAAGGCAACAAATTTGAGCTCTACACTCTTTCATAATACCTAAATTAATAAATTACAAATTTCAATTTATTAATCTCATAATAAAAATAATTACAGAATATAAAATTTATGTTTACAATATAAATTAGTAGTGCTTGTGAAAATGTGACACATGAGCATTTGTAGTTAATAGAAACTACCATAGACTATTAGGTAAGGTAAGCGAACTAGGAATAAATATGGGGTGGGCCGTCTGAAAATGGGATGGGCCGTCTACGAAAATCATAAAAATTATAATTAATTTTTTAAAAAAAAATGGTGGGGGAAGAAAGGGGCCGAGGAGTGGCCTCTCTACATCCGCCCTTGCTATTAGGTTGCTTTTGGATAGAGGGATTTGAGATTTAGAATCTTTAAATTCAACACCATTGTTTGATTTATAAATCCAAATCGATGGATTTAATATCACTCTTTAAGTTTTAATTTATTTTTAAGGCATTTGAAATCTCGCTCGTCATTTGAAATTTATCATTTTCTTTTCTTTATGGGCACTTGGCACACACACACACACACACTTACTCTCACAACATGGACACACACTACACATTACACACACATTTTCACTTTCACACACACACACACAACACACTACACACTGTTGGATAATATTTTATATTTTAGATTTAAAAGTAACTACCCTAGTCTTAAGCTACTAACGACTAATTCCAAACTCACGTTCTATTTTACATGCAAGTGGTTGGTTTGAGCTTTCAATATAAAATAAAGAGAGCAGTGGTATTTTACTTTTACAGAGATACAAAACCTTTGCTTCTGCCATATATTGCTTTTGCTCATACAATCACTCCTTCAACACATAATACTACACTTCCATATATATATATAAATATTTTTGACCGACCATTTCTCAACAAAGTGGGTCATTCATTTGTCCACTTCTTAAATATTAAAGTGTTGTTCCAATAAATATCAATTGCCGGTTCCTATTTTTCCGTTGATTTGAGCATCGAGTAAACTAGTAGTTCGGGGTCCCTTCCTCTTCACCGCACACGAAATCTGGGTGGGTTGTCGAATCTTGGGAGAGGGACGTCTATCAACAATTTCACCGAGTCGATGGGGGCGTTTATCTCTAAAGAGCACTACGACGTCTTCGGCCCGCGCTATCCTAAACTTGACTCTATTTATTTTTCGGCTTGTTATTTATTTTATTATTGCTTGTTCCTAAATTAGTAGATTAATAATCCCTGTTGTTTGTGGTTAATTTTCCAACAAGTTTAGAGAGAAAAATTATTTCTATTAATTTAGGATTATTTGCGACTTGCCGAATATGGATTTTCTTAAGTCATTGTTTAGCAAGCCTGAAAAATTTGATGGGAAAAACTTTTTATGTTGGAAACAACAAATGAAATTAGTTGGTAATTAGGATTATTTTACGTGATTAAATGGTCTTAGGAAAATGGTGAAAGTTAACTACTAAGTCATGAGACACCCTACTAGCAAAGATACTACGAAAGACTCACAGTGACAAAATTGATGAACTTCTTTGATAAGCATATTCTTTGTCATGGTAGAATTTTGAGTGCTTTATCGATAGTGTTTATCGAATTTTTCACATACCAAATCGACTTGAATTGTGGAATGCACTTAATTATCGTTATGGTGCTGTGAAAAAGGTCTCAAACGTGTGTCTATTGATGTCTGTTAGATTTTTAAATGGTTGATACTAAAAGTGTTTTACGATCTTAGTTGAGTTTGAGAACCTTATTTATGATATGAAAGCAAAAGGGGCGAACAAAGTGATTAAATACATGTTCTTCTTTGATTAAAAATTGCCACCATCTTGGTCCGATTTTGCTAGAGGTCTTAAGCATAAGTTTCAAAAATTTTCTCTTGAAAAATTATTTGTTGCTTTGAGAACGAGGATAGACATCGTTCTTCCCAACCAAAAAAAACCTTTTTTCAAGCGAAGACTTTAATTATTGAAAATTCTCACAAACCAAAGCCTAAATTTTTTAAGAAAACTGGACCTAAAATACTAATGGGGAATTTGGTAACAATAAATTCAATAACAATATGCCAAAAGGTAAAAATGGGAGTCCAGTTCAGTTCAGTGTTGGGTCCAGTTTCAATGACATTTTTTTAAGAAAACTGACTCTTATTAACAATATTGCCAAGAACTGTTCACTGCCATGGCCAGAAAAATCAGTCCAAACCCCCGCGACTTCTAAACCACAAGCTAATGTGGTGACTTTGGGGCGCTCCGATTTACCGGCTAACGGTATTTTGTTAGTAGCCCAGGAGTTAAATACTATTTTTAACTCAAATGATTGGTGGATAGACTCGGGGCTAATGTTCATGTGTGTCTTTGATAAAAATATTTTTATCATATCGGTGAGTATCGAGCACGAAGCGTAAGCATGGGGAATGGGAGTGTGGCTCGAGTCCTAGGAGAAGGCCAAGTCCAATTAACTTTGTCGTCCGGAAAAGTTTTGTCTCTTGATGGTGTTTGTCATATTCCAGATATTAGGAAAAATTTGATTAGTGCGTCTTTATTAGTTAGAAATGGTTATAAAGTTGTTTTTGAATCCAATAAAGTTGTAATTTCCAGACATGGTCAGTTTGTTGGTAAAGGTATTATGTTGGATGGTTTATTTCGTTTAAGTGTAATGCCCTTTTAGTAATAAAAATTTTAATTCTTCTTTATCTATTGCTAATGTTGAATGTTGTGATACTTGGCATGGTAGACTTGGTCATGTGAATTCTGGAATAATTAAAAGAAATGATGCATTTAGATCTTATTCCCAAGTCTTTTATTAATGTGAAAGAAAAATGTGAAATTTGTGTGCAAGCTAAGGAACCTAGAAAACCGCATAAATCAGTAGATAAAGAAACCATGTTGCTTGAATTAATTCATAGTGATATTTGTGATAGCAATCATGTCGACTTCGTGGTGGTAATCAATATTTCATTACTTTTATTGACGATTTTTCTAAATATTGCTATGTTTATTTAATTAATGCGAATAGTAATTTATCGATAAGTTTAAAGAATATAAAGCTGAAGTTGAAAATCAACTTGAAAAAAAATTAAAAATTCTTCGCTCGGATAGGGGTGGTGAATATGCTTCTGATGAAATAGCTGAGTTTTGTAAATTGCATGGTATTGTGCATGAAGTGACACCTTCTTATTCTCCCCAATCTAATGTTGTGGCACAGTGTTGTTAGAGGCACGCCTCTGAGGCGCTAGAGGCGCGAGGCGCTGAAAAAAACGCCTCTGAAACTCCAAGGCGATGCATGTTCCAGAAGCGCGCGCCATTGTGCGCCTCTGGGTGCCTCTAAGGCGCGCCTCTGCTACATACAACTGTTTTAGTTTGTTTTTTTGGTTAAATACTTAAAGTTGTTACTTTAATAATAAATTAAACACACTTTCCACTTATATTTAACACTTTTTGTTTTTTTGACTTTTCAAAAATCTGAGAATACTCAAACTAGGGTTTTATTTTACACTTTTGGAGAAAACAAATACAAGTCTTAGCAGCCCACTGCCTCCAGCCACTGCCCCCGCCCCCTGCACCCCCACCGCCACCTGATGGATCGCCACCAGCCGCCGGTGACCTCTGCTGCCGCCGGCAACCTTTTTTCCCCCTTTTGTTTTGCTTATTTTCCATTGAAGTTTTAGTTTTAATAAATAAATATTATACAAAATATTCATGTAGTAGTTATTCTTCCTAGTTATGATTAAATGTGTATTGTTTTTTATAAAAAAAAAGTTCAGCTTCTTTTATTTATTTGTTTTTCTCTTTTTCAGTTTTTTGACTTAATTTTTAGTTAAATTAAATATAAGCCTTTTATTTTGTTAGAATTTTCAGCTTATTATTATTCTTTTTATTTTTAAATAAGCATATCTTTTTAATTTTCGGCTTAGTAGTTATGTCGTTTTTTAATTTTCACCTTAGTAGTTATAGCTTTTTTTTAATTTTCAGCTTATTTTTCCTTTTTTTGAATTAAATTTGATTATTCCTCTCAATTTATATAATGGAAGGTAATAGTGGTTGTGGTTCAACACAAGGCCGACAATTATCAAAAGACCCGACATGGGAACATTTGAAAAGGGTACATCCGAACAATAAAAACGACTTGATTTGCAACTATTGCAATAAAATTGTAAGAGGGGTATTTTTCGAGCAAAACAACATCTTGTGGGGGGCCATCGAAACGCTAAAAAGTGCACAAAATGTGACCCTCTTGTTAGTGCATGGGTAAAAGAATATATGGATCAAAAGACCGAAAGAATAATATTTCCAAACTTGGAATACCGAATTTCGTGGACGATGATGTAGACATAGATGATATGATGTTGATACACCTCAAAGTGACAAATCCGTGGGTACGTCAAAGAAGAGACCAAAACAAATTGGTCCAATGGATATGTATTGTGAAAAAAAGAGAGGCAAACCACAATAAACGAGTCGTACAAGAAAATATTGAGAGAAAAAGCTTGCATGGCTATTTGTGAGTGGATGTATGATGCGGCAAATCCTTTTAATGTCGTTAAATATCCTAGTTTTCCAAAGATGTTGAACCTCATTGGCCAATATGGTACTAGTTTCAAAGGACCTAGTTATCATGAGGTACGGGTTCCTTTTCTAAGAAAGGCGGTTGATGATGTGCTTGATAATTACATCAAGACTTGTGAGAAAGAATGGGCTAAACATGGTTGTAGTTTGATGGTCGATGGTTGGACAGACAAAAGACAAAGAACATTGATAAATTTTCTTGTGAATTCTCCGAGAGGTTCTATTTTCCTCGAGTCAGTTGATGCTTCTGATTATTCGAAGAGGGGAGACAAGATGTTTGAGTTGATTGATAAATTTGTGGAGCGTGTGGGAGAAGCAAATTTTGCCCAAGTTGTAATAGATAATGCAAGTAGCAATGAATTTCTTTGGTAATAAACTAAATTTATCTTGATTTTGTCTTGTCAATTCTCATTTTTATCTTTATGTCATCTGCCAAAGTAGCTAACAATGCATTTTCTAACTTGATTTTTAGGGAGATTGTTGGAAAGAAGAAGGCCTCACTTGTATTGGACACCTTGTGCTGCTCATTGCATCGATTTGATTTTAGAAGACATTGGAAAATTACCCGATTTCAAGGCAACCTTGAAAAAAGCAATGAGCGTGAACACATATATTTATGTTCGTCCAGGGGTGGTAAATATGTTGAAGACTTTCACAGGCCAAAAAGAACTTTGTCGAGCAGGTGTGACAAGGTTTGCCACTGCCTATCTCACCCTTGAAAGTATGCACAAACACAAGACAAACTTGAGAATATTGTTTGTTTCACAAGAATGGGTGGAGAGTAAGTGGGCCAAAGAAGAAGGCGATGGAAAAAATAACTAAAATCATTTTGACACCTCGCTATTGGAGCAACATTGTGCATATTAAAGATATGTGGTCCGTTGGTTCGTGCTTTGAGGATGGTTGATGGCGAAAGAAAACCTGCAATGGGCTACATATACGAGCAATGGATAGAGGCGAAAAGAAGCAATAATAAACACCTTTGATAAAAAAGAAGAGAAGTACAAAGAAGTATTTGAGATCGTTGATAGGAGATGGGGTTCAACTCCATCGACCCGTACGCATGATGCTCGGTATTTTCTTAATGAATTCTTTTATTCAAATCCAACTATAGCTACTGATGGGAATTGGCGATTGGCTTTTATCAAGTCAGTGGTAAGGCTAGTTCCAAACACGGATGTGCGGGATAATATCGATATGTAGCTTGGTTTTATATCGAAAAGTGGAAGGCTTATTTGGGATTCCAAATGAAGTTAGAACGAGGGCTAAACTATCTCGAAAGACAATGGTGGGAAAACTATGGATCACAAACTCCGGACTATAAAAAAGTTTGCCATCAAAGTGCTTAGCCTCACTTGTAGTGCTTGAGCAGCAGCGTAATTGGAGCGTGTTTGAGCATGTAAGTCTTAACTCTTAAGTTGTTTATTTTTATTGTTTATGTTAATGTTTTTAATTATGATTTATTATACTTATGACTTCTTTCTAATTTTTTTAATATAGGTTCATAGCAAAAAAAAAAGAAATAAGCTAGATCAGCAACGCTTAAATGACTTGGTGTTTGTGAAAGACAACCGTGCATTAAAGCTGAGATATGATGCATGTGAGCGGATTGACCCCATCTCTTTGAGAGATATTGATGAAAGTAATGAGTGGTTGATGGGCAGAATGGATGAAGAAAGTGATCATGACGAGGATGATGTGGTTTTTGTTGGTGAGGACTTGACATGGGGTGTCGTTGGTAGGGCTTTAGGAGTCGAGGAGCCTTCATATCATACTAGAGGAAGTCGGCAGGTGCTACTTCTAAGCAACCAAGGGCCACACAAATGGAGAAGGGCAAGGGAAAGTCATCTTTAAAGCTTAGAGATGAGGAGGAAGTTGAATTTGAAGAAAATGAAGACAATGATGAAGAAGAAGAAGAATATAAAGATGAATATGAGCAATTTGATGACAATGAGGATGATGATATTGAGATTGTTGATGATTAGATTGACTTATTTTATTTGTGATTGCTATTTTTCTTGCTTTTGATGAACTTATGTTTTTAATCTTTACTTTTTTTACTTTGAATATTGAAACTTAAAACTTTGTTGTGGTTATTTTTGCTTGATTAGCTTTTATGTGATCTTATTTTGCTTCTTAATTGTCAAAGTAGTAGCTTATATTAAATTTTTTTATTTATTTTTTAATTTATGGCGCTGCATGTTCAAGAGGCGCGCGCCCTCTCGCCTCGAGCGCTAGGGGGCCCTTTGCTCCTCGGTGCGCCTCTCGCCTCTAACAACACTGGTGTGGCAGAAAGAAAAAATAGGATTTTACTTGATATGTATTTACACTGGCAGGTGGAGCAATAACATGGAAGTCGCTAAGCGGCATCAGTAATATCTTTCAACTATGGAGGTGAGTTAATTGCATTAGGTGCCCACGTGCTTACCGAGGGTGAATGACTTAAAAGATTTTTAAATGATATTCCTTTATTACCTAAGCATATTCCTCCTATTTCTTTACACTTTGTGATCACGTTGCTATTGCTTTAGAGCTAAAAGCAAAAATTATAATGAGAAAAGAAGGCACTTGACTGTGAGACATAAATCAATTAGACATCTAATTTCTCATGGTGTTATTTTGGATTTTGTCAGGGCTGAAAACAACATCGCGGATCCGCTCACAAAGGGACTGGCACGTCAACAAGTTTTATAATCATCGAGGGGAATGAGATTTGAGCCTATTAATTAAGTCACCACAGTGGAAACCCATCTTCTGAGGTATGGAGATTCCATGAACGAAGTTCAACGGGTACAAACGAAATCAGAAGGGTGGCTTGGAAGAGCACAATATTTTAATAAATTATTTATTTTTGCAGAATTTTTCCGAGTCCCATTCCTATGGTGTTAAGTGTTATTTATGTGATGATTGAGGTTGAGATTATCTCTTAATGAATCTAAAGGCATAATTTTGTGGGGGTGGTTGGTCACAAGTCACCCTTGGAGGATTCACCTAAATGAACGTGGTGGTGGGGTCGCCACTGTGGGGGTGTAGGCTACTCCCTATGACGTTCATGATACAAGATTCCTGCACATGACTGCAAAGCGCACCACTGATAGAACCACAATGTTTACTCATACCGTGGTGTGTGATGTGCTGCCATCTAACCACAAGGACTCAGATCAAGACATTCATGTCTCTATTTTCCTATAGGTGGTAGTTCATTTACACTAAGTGAGGCTCAAACTTGGAAGGTACCTACACCTATTACACGGTATTATATGCTCATTTCAATTCTCAAAAATTTTCTTTCTGAGTTTTAAATCATGTGGGGGAATGTTGGATAACATTTTATATTTTTGATTTAAAACTAACTCCCCTAGTCTTATGTCACTAACGGCTAATTCCCAACCCACGTTCCTATTTTACATGCAAGTGGTTGGTTTGAGCTTTCAATATAAAATAAAGGGAGCAGTGGTATTTTACCTTTACTGAGATACAAAACCTTTGCTTCTGTCATATATTCATTTTGCTCTACAATCACTCCTTACAACACATAATACTACCCTTCCACACACACACATATATATATATATATATATATATATATTTGACTGACCATTTCTTAACACAGTGGGTCAATCATTTGTCCACTTCTTAAATATTAAAGTGTTGTTCCAATAAATATCAACTGCTGGTTCCTATTTTTTCCGTTGATTTGAGCATCGAGTAAACTAGTAGTTCGGGATCCTCTTCGGCTGCATTACTGAGTACTGCGAGCGGAGTTGTCGAATCTTGTGAGAGAGACGTCTTGCTCAACAATTTCACCAAATAGTGCGGTGGGGCGTTTCCTCTCTAAAGAGAAGTCTTCGGCGTGTTTCAACCCAGGATATCCTAAAACTTGACTCCTATTTATTTTTTGGCTTGTTATTTATTTTATTGTTGTTTGTTCCTAAATTAGTAGATTAATACTGTTTTGTGATTAATTTTCCAACACACACACTTTCACTCTCTCACACATTGCACACGCCCCCACACACTCTCTCTCACATACATTTTCACATCAGAATACCTTGATGAAAGTGGCTATTTGATTTCAAGTAAAAATATACCCATAAAAATATTGACTACTAAAAAGTGGTAAAAGTTGGCTGCTACAGTAACACGCGATTAGGATTTCTTGAAGAGAAATCTTTTTGGAGCAAAAAAATTGTTATATTTGTGTAGAGAATGAAAAGATTAATAATGGGAACTAGACCTTACCAGAGAATAGAGACAAACTGTGAAGACATTTGACCTCAAGAACCTACTAGACAACTGTTAGGTAAAAGCCACCACAACAATTTTGTCAAATAATGTGGGAAGAAATTCTTTAGCCAACCAAACATGGTCAATCTTGGGGGCTATATTCAAAGTGGCTTTTGGTGGAAAAATGCAAATTGGTTTGCATTTTGTTTCATTGAATTTGCTCCTCATTTGCCTATAAAAGGGGCTTACGGGTGTTGAGGAAAAAACCATGGCAAGCAAGTGAAGTTGCTTGGCCATCCAACCGGGTGGAGAAGAAACATGAGTGTACACACGCAGGAGATCGATTTGGGTGAGTCAAATTGTGATGAGGTGCGAGGGATATCTTTCGGGGTATTTTTCTCATTAACACAAAGGGTTGGGGAGAGTGTTTTTGATAGGTAGTAAAGTGGTTGTCACGAGTTCTTTTATTCTTGGGTTTGGTCCATAAAACTCAAGGGTGTATTTTCTTGTGCTAAAATTCTTTATTAGTAAAGAAACTCTCGTGGGCGTGGCGGGTTTTGCGAACCACGTAAAATCACCGTGTACATTTTATTTTTCTGTCGGTCTTTATTTATTTTTTTGCCATCATCTTGTTGGTGTGATTTGTCGGATATTCCTGATAAATCAAATCTCGGACCACGACACGCCTCCGCTGCCCAACAAGACAACTAGTTTTTATCGACCTCGTCATACACAAACACCCGAATAATTGATGCAAATATTACATATATTGTTCTCACAGCCAAAATCCTCTAATTCGGCACTAGCTTTTCGCCGCCAAAATTAAGACCTTTTTGTAACTTACTTTCTAATTTTTTTTTCATTTTGTGATGTGAAGTGTGAACCCTTTAATTCTGGTGGATCCTAACAAAGTATGATGTATTGAATATAGTAGTTGATATGTGAGACGTAGATTGTATAGTGCCGACATGTTCCAGTACAAGTGAGAAGCTAGACGAGTGGCCTCAGTGAGATGTGTTGGGCGTTGTTTTTGGGGAGAATTAATTTTGCCCTTATTGAAGTAAATTTCGGTAAGAGATTTTTGAACGGAATGAGATAATGTCCTTATTATACATACGTGTAATTCATACAATAAAGTGGAATATGGATTGTAGTGAAATAAATATGAAATCTCGACTCACATTGCGCCAACACTAATCTAATTCCAGTGCCAAATCTACTATCTTTCTGTTTTTTTACGGGTTGAAGTTACTAACAGATGAATTTCCAGTGTTAAAAACGCAAAATTCACCCTACAAGTTTATCACAAAATTTTAAGACAAAACTCATATGACACGGTCTGACTGATTTAATTTCGTGAGATGGATCCTAAACTCCATATATTAGTTAAACATTTAAATTTAGATCTAACTTTGCTTTGATTTGTAAATCGATTGAATTAAATCTCATGAATTTAAATTCGTAAACTTGATCTCAGATGAAAATTGCTCAAATTTTAATCCCATCCATAGTACAAGAAATGGTTCGTTATTTGTAATGATTTCTTGTCAAAATTATATTACATTGAATATAGTAGGTAATATATGAGATTTTGGTGTTTTCCTTTCTAAAATCAACATTCTTTCATTTAAACGCAGAAAGAATCCTAATTGAAGCCCATACTATTTTTGATCTGATAGTGATTGGTGAATGAATGGTGATAATGATAGTGGACATTTTTTTATATTTAGAAGCATGCAGTTTATGGGTGGAAGAGCAGGCCAACCCAAATTACCAGGTCTGTATGCCAGTCCAATCTTTTGTAGGTTCTTGTATTGGACTTGGGCCGACAAAAGACAATCATGTTGGACATAGCAACGACAATTTCAGGCCATTAGCTGTTAAATGTGATCCATGTATAACCCGCCTTAGTGTTTTGGATACAAAAGTATTAATCAAATCAATATAATCAAGTTATTCAATAATTCATTTCTCAATCGAGAACATAACTAATTAACCCATTTAATATTTCTTGTGACATGGTTGACCGGAGATTTATTTTTCTTTTCACGGATGAACAATTTGCTTCTTTTCTATTTTGTTCCCACCTTTCCAATTATTTTAGGCTTCTTTTTTTCTTTTTATTCTTTTGCCTTTTAAAATTTAAAGAGAGAAACTTAATGTTGGACCATTAAGAAAAATTAAAATTGATAATTGTTAGAATCTAGCAAGACTCAAAGGCTACAAGGCCCAAGGAAAATGGGCCCTTAATTCTTGGTGGGTAATTTTTTAAATATCAAAGTACAAATAAAAGGGGAAAGAAATGACGCATTTGCAGCCTACGGGATGGCAACTCAGGGTTACACAAATGGAAAGTTTGGCAGCAACAGTTAGGTGTACTTTTTTTTTATATCTCTATATGTAAAAGATATAAAAAAAAAAAAAATGGGTCCCTAAAATTTGTGTAAATTTTTTGGGCCCGAGTCGAGCAAGTCTAATATTGGCCTTGGCTGCAATGACAATTTTTTAATAAAGGCATCAAAATTTACTCATTTCTACTTTATTTATGTACAAAGGTGTCACTGACTCACTTGTGAGAATACATATGGAGCAATAATAACCAAAAAATAGTTGTAGTCCTGCTCAATAGTGCAGGTTACTTCAATTTGATGTTTCTGATCAATTGTCCAACTTTTTCTCCAGAACTAATAGTTCTTTGGATGAGAACTTGCATGTGATACCAACTTTTAGAAAATTTATTGTATAGATTTTGATGATGATTAGAAAATTTTGTATTAGAAAGTTGACACCCCATTTTCAATATAATTTCTACTTTTAATAGATAGGATGAAAGCTGAATTAGAAAGCAACCAAATAGAATTGCAGAAGACTTGCTGAAGAAATCATCAAAAAAGACTCACAACTGAGTGGTGAGAAGAACCAACTGAATTAACATTTGAAGATTCTCAGCCAAGTCACGGCATGACTAGAGGTGTCACACGGGTAGGTTGCCAAACCAAAGCAAAAAATTGGGCCGGACTGGGCCAAACAATAACCGAGCCGCTATTTTTGTAGCCCAGTCCGGCCCAGCTCACGAAAATACAAAGGGAAATTCGGGTCGATGGGCCGGCCCGGTATTCGGGCCTAATGGGTTGGGCCAAAAAATCTGAGCTCATTTAACGCCTAAAAGAATATAACCCAACCCAGCGCTTTTATCGGGCCGGTCGGGCCAACCCACTGGGCCAGGCCGAGATTGGCAGCTCTAGCAACAACCAAGTCTTTCAGAATACTGACAATAAAGGCCATCAGAAGAATATGTTAGAAGACTCAAACTTAAGTCAAAAGGGGTAAAGCAGCTGAATGACTAAGTTATCTGAAGAAGTCCGTTGCAACAAGTCCAAGGAAGTTACTTATTTTAGTAACAAGGACATGTCTGAAACCTTAAAGTGCTCAAGCGGAAAGAATGCAAAAGGAATGTGCAAATGTAAAGCATGCAGGCGTTGACACCTTTTCAAAAAACCTGCAGAAAACTGAGAACAAGGCTGCGTCAAACCGTGCGTCAACTTCATTTTGTCACAAAACATATCTCCAAGCATGCGCCAAGACAACCATTCTAGTGCACTGAATAGTAGTGCGCCAATAATGGCGCACATCTTAGCCTTGCGCTATATGCATTTTAAGCATTTCTTTTTTTTTTTCTTTTTTTGTTGTTATGAATAAATGCAGTAATTTTTTGTGTACTAAAATGGGTAATATATTAATTTTTATTATCCTATTGCATATTTAATCTTTGTAGATAATTTTTTAATATAAATTTGAGTATTACTAAAATTAATTTTGTATAGTAAGTTATAAAAATTAATTACAAGACAATGAAGTTGAATGCCACATTTTTAGTCCTCTACTTATATCTTGCTATTAATTAATTAATTAATTTTTAAATGCATATTATTTAAAATAGTATATAATGAATAAAATAATAAATATATTTTGTAATTAACTAAATATGTTTATACAATTTTGGGGATTGAAATTATCTAAAATATCGTATTGAAATAGTAAGGAATATTCAAGGAATATTTCCTTTAGTGCAAAATTTGAAATAGAATGGTTGGATATGCATTTTAGGTTTGGTGCAGAAATTGTACTAATCTGATGCAAAAGCTGCACTAAAATAAAAATAGGATTGAAGATGACCTAAGACAAAGTTGAGATCGAATATCCTCTAACTCTTAAAATTTTTTTTAACCCCTGTGATAATTCGATTTATCACATTTCAAATTTGAGTATATATGAAATTTTAGTTTTTTGCGCTTGAAACATTGTTATTTTTCTAAATGTATTTAGTACATCTATATTTTTAATAATACAAAAATCTAAAATTTATATGTATATATATATACCGTACAGGTGTCCTCAAAATTTTAAAATATGGTATATTACGCACCTGTGTTATATCGTACCCATGTCCCGTACATGTATTATATCGTACCCAAGTCACATACCTGTGTCCATGTTTCATAGTGGTCTGAGTGGAAGAAAAAAACGTAGGCGAACAAGAGGAGCCTAGGGACCAAACAAGGACTAATCAGTGCTACGCGGGGATTTTTAGATTAGTGTTCGTAACTAACATGTAATTAAAATATACGAAGTATGATAAATGGTCCAACATATTAGTGAAACCAAGATTAATTCGTTCACAAAAATTTGTATGAGATAGTCTTATAGATATAATCCATGAGACATACCATATATTTAAATAGAATTTCAAACCTAATTTAAAACATGAAAATAATCCATATTTTTGTGTTTTTAAGTATTGGTCGCATTAAACTAGATCAATAAGACTGTCTCATCTAATACATCCTTTTGTTCATTAAACTTATGCAAAAAGACAAAAGGACGAAAAAAAAAAAGACACAATTAACATCTTAGCAAGAAAAATAAAATTGGAATAGAGAAAAGTAAATACTGATGTGGCACAAATTAATTGATATTTGAGAACAAATAAGCATTACATATTTATAAAATACTAATTTAAAATATAAATATAATAAAAATTAAAATTATTAATTTTGAATATGTAAATTATGAATATGAATTAAAATAATTAGCACAAATATATTTATATAAGATGTCAAATGAATAAGTGAATTGATAGTGGGACAATTCAAAAGTTGTAGAATGGTTTAATCATTGTGAAGAGGTAAGCATTTTCCTTTTGATTTATATGGCACATGAAAAATTGCGAAAAAATCTTTGAAGAGTATTTCCACTTGGGATGCAAGAAAAATAAAGTTGGAACAAAGCCAAGTAAATACTCAATTTAATAATAACAAAACTACAAAAAAATAATAATAAAGAAAATTTGTCCCCGCAAAAAATACTAACAGACTAACTATCTAATTACTTAAAATATATACACATATGTATATATAGAGACCAGAAAGGCAAAACTAAACTAAACTAAAATTCAAGTTCCAAGAATTGATCATCTGCATCAATTAATTAAGCTTTATCATCCAATCGGCTCATCCCAATCACCATATTCACCGGATCATTCGGATCATTCATAAATCTCTTCCAGAACCAATGATTCCTCCAAACTTGCGTCATCTCCTCGATCGGAATATTCTTCGTCTCCGGCATGAAAAAGTAGCAGAACAGAGTCATCACCACCACGAAGAACGCGAAGAAGATGAAGAGCCCATACTTCATGGCGCAGAGCATGCTCAGGAAAAACTGACCGACTACGAAGGTCGACAGCATGTTCACCGCCACCACGACGCTCTGCGCCGCCGACCGGATCTCCAGAGGGAATATCTCGCTGGGGTACAACCACCCGAGTGGGCCCCACGACCATGCGAAACCCGCCACATAGACGCATATGCACGCCACCACCACGGACGCGAACGAGGTTGGTATTTCTGTCACGTTTCCTGTGACGCCGAATTTGGAACCTATTAAGGCTGCTATCGCAACCTGTTTGATGAAATGCCTGTGTTAACTTAACGTTGAAAAAAATAACAATGAATTCTTAGAATATAGTAATTACTAATTAGTGTACCTGGAAGATAAGCATTTGGATGCCACCTTCGAGGAAAAGACTCCTTCGTCCCCACCGATCACAACCGTAAATAGAAACTCCGGTGGCAAACATGTTAACAATGCCGGTGATGACCGACGACATGAGAGATGCACTTCCGCCGAACCCGAGCGTCTTAAACAGCACCGGCGCGTAAAACATAATCACATTAATACCCGTAAACTGCTGAAAAAAGGGTATAAGAATCGACATCGCCAATTGAGGCCTGTAGCATCTTCGCGTCACCAAATTCCGCCATGGATTCTCGACGAGGCGAGCTTCGTTTCTCGCCTGAAGCATGTCTGTGAATTCGGCTTCCACGTCATCGACGCCTCGAATGCGTTTGAGCAGGGTTTTGGCTTCGTCCTCCATCCCTCTTTCGACCAGGGAATTGGGGGTGTCGAGAGGAAAAAGGATGCCACCAGGATTATCAGAGCAGGGACTCCGGCGAGTCCCAAGCTCACGCGCCATCCCCAGCCGCCGCTTATTTTGTCCGTCAAGTAGTTGATGACGTTGGCGCAGAGTATTCCGATTGTGATCATTAGTTGGAATAAAATGTTGAACCTGCCACGGTAGTTGCACGGAGACATCTCCGAGAGATACAGAGGCACGAACTGTTTCAACAAATTAAACCAAATTAGTTGGAGCAAAGAGGTTTGGGATAATTGCTAAAAATCCCAAAATTGTTTAAAATTACGAAAAGTCCTCTCAAATTTTCTTATATCTTAAATTTTAGGGGTATTTGTTGTATTTTTACAACTATCATGGGCAATGGCGGAGGGAGGGGGGGCCAATCCCCCCCCCCCCATTTTTTTAAATTTTTTTTTACACTATATAATTTGAAAAAAATATATTTTAAGTATTTTTATATGATTTTTCTTATTTATTTTTGACTTTCACGTATCGGCCCATCCCAAAAAATTTCCTGGCTCCTCCCTTGATCATGGGTTTTAGAAATATTGTTTTTGGAAAATGCAAGACAGATCTATCTATGTTTTTTTTTTAATTAGTCCAAACCTCAGGGAGGTTTTTATGGATGGAGATTTTTTGTTCCAAATTCCTATTGAACTTGATGTTTTATTATATTGGATGATTGACAGAGTAAATGGCGATGTCATAATTGTACATGTGAATATGAAATGAAATAGGATTTTAGAAAAGGATATCTGGTCCCGATTTTTATAATTAACGCTTCATATATATACCTGATTAGCGAAGCCAATGCCAACCCCGAGCAGAATACGGCCACCAATGAGCATGAGGAGGTGGATGCACCTCCGGTGAGGGGCGCCGATCAAGAAGATAAAACCACCATCATCATAGTCATCCTGTATTTCTGGTCGGCGGTGCGCCACCAACAGGCAGACCTGAGTCACAGGTCAAACTTGCAATCTTGGTTGTTCTTAGGTGTCCGCCACCTCCTTTTTGTAAACATCAGGAAAGAATTTTTCCAGGAATGGAGCCATCGATGTCACTCCACCTAATTAATTCACATGAAACAAAAATCATAAAAAAGAAATTCAATAAATATATATATACACACTATATATATTTCTAAATAATACTTTATACAGACAACAAGAATCATAGAAAAAAAATTTCAAGAAATGTATTCAAGATTTCACGACATGCAATATATATGTTTATAAATAATTAATATACGCTACAAAGAAAAAAACTCTGATAGAATTTACGGATGTAAATAAGTCTGCTAATTACTACTTGAAGAATAAAAAATAGGGGAAAATAATTTTTTTCAACCTCAATTTTGGTTATTTTAATACTTTGCAATCTAAACTTTGCGAGTTTTTCACTTTGCAACCTCTGATGAGTTGAAGTATTATATTCCAAGAATGTTGCTGGAATAATCTGGATCATATGAGCGAATATTCTTATTATATTTCAATTCGAGCTGGTTGGAGGTTGCAAAGTAAAATCCCCCAAAGTTTAGGTTGTTAATTGCAAAAATAAATAGTTTAAGTTGCAAAACTTAAAAATTTAAGGTCAAAGTTCAGATTGTAAAACATTATTTTCCATAAAAAATATTGTTTTCTCCAAAATATACCGATAAATCATAGTTATTTTCAAATTTACCAACATAATTAAATATCATAGTTATTATTTACACAAATATCTCACAAGACATGCCACTAATACACACAGAGTAGAGTATAAATATATATACACACATACCTGAAATACCGAGATCGTAGCCAAAAATCAAACCACCAGCGGCGCCGGCCATCACCGTCAAGAAAACATAAGATTTAAGAAGTGAGTTTCCCCGGGTAAGAAGGGCTGCTGTTAACCACAATGCCAACGCCACCCATATTTATTTACAGAAAAGAAATATTAAACAGCACAAGCAAGAAGATATATAATGAATGAATGCAAATCGATCTCTAGATTACAATTAGGAGAAGAAAAGGAAGAACTAAAATTGTTGGGGGTGGATATCTGAGAGGACTTGAAACAGGCGAAAAAGATCTGTATATATATAGGCAAACGGTTTGTGGGTTGACGTTGAACCAATTGCAATCTGCTAAGTAAATAAAGTAATCTAATCCTAATCCAACACAAATTATGGTTTCTAAATATAATATCAGACTGTTGTAAAAATATGCACGACTTCAAGTTGGAGTAAATTTCTAATTTATCTGCCAGAGTGCCAGGTATGTACTTGCCTTATTTTGAGCTTAATTAAATATATGCATTACTTACCCGCATGAGAATAGCCAAGTTAATGGAGTAAGTGGCGAACGGACCGAAAGGTCACGAGTTCGATTCCCTACCAACACTTTCTTTGGTTGAGCGCATCACACAGGGTTTGTACGTCCAAATTTGAGGGTTTATCCAGTCTTGTATTTCGAAGAAGTAAGCGGTATGGGTTCCCCGTCGTAAAAAAATAAAAAATATATGCATTACTTCAATTAGGATTAGGAAAAGTTCCCCGTTAAACTATGGAAGCTCCTCTCTAATAAGGGGCGTGCACATTTTTTGTTAAGTTCTTTTTCTGTCCCACCGGCATTCATACTCCTAGTTCGAATGAAATTACAAGTCTTTTAGTTGGCGGTTTTGATTATTATGAAAACCATGTTTTATATTTAGCAACACAATTTTAGGGGAAATGAAATATATCAAAAGAAAAAACTATTTTATTTATATATATATCCATATATATCAAAAAAGGCAAAATTATTCTTTTAGTCCTCTAAGTGGAGCCACTCGAAGATTTAATTTGGTCTTTCTTTTTTTTCTCCGACTTTGGATTTAGTCCTTTAAAACAAAATTTCAGACTTTTAGTCATATGACCTGCTAGAGCAGGTAAATGTTACTTGTTCGATGATGTGGACTGTTTTTTGACAAATACATTAATTTTTCATTCCAATTTGTAAAATGACATCCTATTTGCAACTAGGCCAACTTGACACTTTAAATTTTATATTTTTAATTAATTATTTGAATTTTAATTTTTGAATTATTTCAAAACTAAAAATTTTAAATTTCATTTACAACAAAAGTGAAAAAGGTACACAACTATAAGAAAATGCAAAAGTATAAATAAAATATTTTTACGTAAAATATTTAGAAAATAATCTGTTAGTATATATAGTTTTATTTTTATTATATACTTTTATATATACACATACACATTACATTATGTTTACAATTTACCATATTTTGAATTTCTAATTTTTATATAACAATATTTTAATAAAGGCTTAAATTATGAATATTTAAATTAATGACAAACAAAACCGTAAAAGCGGATTAAAAAATTCGAAAAACAAAATTATTCAAAAATCATGGTTAAATAAGAAAGAAATTAAACATGAAATGAAACTGGTACTTAGCCAAAATAATTATGGTATAAAATACTTACAAATCATTGATGTTAAATAAGAAAGAAACATGAAATTGGTATTTAGCCTAAATAATTATGTTAAATAATTTATTTTCATATTTTTCTTCAACGCACTTACCAAGTGTATTTCCATGTTGGACACCATCACTACAAGAAATCGCCAAATGGCGGCGGATATTAGCGACGGATCAACGACGGATTAGCAATCGGAATAAACCAATAAAATAAATAAATAGTTCAAATGAAAATTAGCGGCGGATATTAGCGGCGGAAAAAAGTCATGGCTAATAACGACGGATCAACGAGCGAAATAGCAAGAACGGAATTAAACCAAAAAATATTTTATTAATTATAAAGCGGCGGATTTAAAATCCGTCGCTAATAAATAACTAGAATTTAAAAATCTGGGATTTTTTTTTTTCATGGATATATTCCGTCGCTAAATAACTAAAATATTATCAATTTAGCGACGGATATGAAATCCGTTGCTATATTGTTAAATTCTTAACATTTTAGCCACGGATGTAATCCGTTGCCAAAGTTTTTCCCAAATTTTTAAATTTCAGTTTCCTTTTTAGCCACGGATATAAAATCCGTTGCTAAATAATTAAAATATAAATATTTTAGCGACGGAGTTACAATCCGTTGCTATATATTTCAATTATTAACATGTTATTAGTAACTGTGCGTTAATGATCGAGCCAGAATAGGTCTTTCTCCCCAATTTTCTTTCTCAATTCTGCAAAAATTTCCCAGCTCTTCGCCGCCGCCTATTCCCACCGCCACCGGACCAACCTGTCCTGACCGCCGCTGGAGACTCGCCCCACCTCCGCCCTTCCCCGCCGCCTTGTGCCGCTCCCCAGGTAGTACCTCTTATTGTCATTGTTTTGTGGAGATTTGGTTGTCGGAATTTCGGGCAAGGAGACCCGGGGCATTAACTGACGGGCCAAAGCAGTGTCGTGTAGGTATTTGAGTTGTAATAATGAATTTTGGTTTTCTAATTTTGGTTAATCTGTTAGGTGGTTTATGTTGGATTTTGGTTGGACAATTTGTCGAACAGATGGTGCATTTGCTGACTTAGATTTCAAAGACGTCATTCTAGTTGTTCTTTTTTACTCTACTCATTGTTATTTTCTAAATTTCTAGTCAAGAGGTTTATTAGTTTCACTTATCTTTGGCAACTTCAATTCTGATTTGTTTACATACTCTTCGTCCAATTTCATTGTGAAGTAAGTAGTTCTTTTAATATTTAGTCACTGAATGGGGACTCGAAAGGTTGGTGAATCTCAAGATTTTCTATCTTATAAAAGAGGAGGTTTTGTAGGTTACATGCAATTTATTTAGTGATTTGTCAAAAAGTTACAAGAGTTGTGTTCAATTTGAAGGTCAATGTTAAAAGTCAGTTGTCATTTGAAAAGATAACCACATGAATTTGTGACATCTCAATCAAGATGCAAATCCATGTGCAGTTACTTTCCACGATTGGTTTTGAAATATTTTATACCTTCCTATAATTTTTGATGCGATACACCTGGGGCCAATAAAATTTATGAAATACAATCATTAATATGATACTGTGATTTCAGCGGATACTAAAATGCTCGACTCAGGATTGTATCCTGAATTCTTGGACAGAGTTGCTGTGGTGCAGGGACTGAGTAGAAGAATTCAACAAGGTAATCTGGATACTTATCTTACGCTTTGCAAACGTCTTGCAGATGCGAATTTGATCGGTCCGTCTCTTGTTTATCTTCATATGAGAAAACACAAGCTTTGGATTATCAAAATGCTTTGAGTTACTTGGAGAAGCCTCTGCTTCTAAAGGATTTTATGAAAAAACTTTTAACTGCTGCGGATACGAGTGTGTATAGATGTACGTCTGTGTATAAATCGGACAGTTGAGAACATTATGCTGTAAATATATAATAAAGAATCTTGCAAATGGTGTAATTTGGTCTGTGCTGCTATGAGTGTGTTGTATTCTGCTGTTTATATTTTCATTTGGTCTTAGTAAGAACAAGAGTGCTCTATTAGCTCCTTATTGGGCTAACTTGTTCAGATATATGGTCTTATTTTGTACATGATCAATCAGGACATCATTTTGCTCCTAGTTAGACTGCAGAAGCTTTTGAGGGCTTCTTTAAAAGGATAAGGGTCCGTTTGTTTGTGATTTGTTGTTGGGCTTGATTAATTCTAGATGGATATATATAGATGCCTAATGAGTGGCAATCTCATTATGTTATTTGGTTGCAAAAATTTCCTGACGATATCACAAGGCTCTTGTATTGTTTTATTTGTTTGGGATGCATAACATAGGTGATGACTAACATTTTTACATTCATGCTTTTACTGCTGTTTCTTTTTCTTCCTCTTAAAATTCATTTTGTAAGCCCATGTCTTCTGGTTATTGAATTGGGGTCTTAGGCCTTGCTGCCCGACTCATTCTTATTGAGCTGGAAAATTGAGCGTGTATACGATGAATCGCTTGAGGTAATAGTTAACCCACTTCCTTTATATATATTCTTATTTGAATCATATTTATGATAATTATCCATCTTTCTACTTTAGGTTGCCCAAGATCTTCAGAGGAGTGATGCTCCTCTATATAGGCTTGAAGCTATTGATTTCGGACGAAAGGCTATAGAAAAAGAAATTGAAAAAACAAAAATTCACCCCAACCTAATGTTGTGTTTGATGAAAGTTCCAACTTCCTTATATATCCACCCTTCTTGGAATTAATGTTAGATTCAGAATGTCATCTTAGTGTTACTAATCTTTTCTGCTTGTTTTTGAATTATAGTATGATGAAATTGTAGCACTCTATATTTTCTTCTTGAACAATCTACAATATAAAGTCTTTCAGTTTTCATATATGACATGTCTCTCTGTTGTTGTGTTTTTAGGTTGTAAATCTACACACCAATAAAGTTGCTCAGATCCCAGGGAAGGTGGAGAACAATGATAGATTCTTAAGAATTGCCTTGTATCAAGGTGATCGAAGCAGTAAAAAAGTACAAAAAATTCATGCTGCTTGGTGTTCAAAGAGCAAATGAGAAGAGGGGTTCAACTTGGTGTTCAAAGAGCATGTAGCAGTTTTTAACCAATTTGGTTACTGAGTTCCTTTTCCATCTGCAGGTTGAACCACATCTATATATGTTCTCTAAACTTCTTCACTTTTTCCTTTTTTGGTTTTAACAGAAGCAACTTTTGAAGTACTCCCCAGACTTAACGAAATCAAGTTTTGTAGTGGCGTTATCGACGAGCTTCTATTTCTAGATTTGCCTCATGAATGTCGATTCCCTTCAGAAATGATGATGATGGAGTATGCAAAGGCAGTTCAAGAAATTGTATGGATACAACTGGAAGATTAATGCCCTATATATTACCAAAATTTTCAAGTATAGTATCTATAGACATTTGTATTTTTGATATTATAGATTATATATGGATGTATTGCGGATTTCTATAACTATAAATGTTTGGCATGGATTTTTAAGTAAAACAGATATTATATTGGTTATTATTGATAGTTTGTATAGTTTATGTAAATGATTTTTATAAATTGAGCGTGAATTGTTTTTACAGGTTTTTAATTTTAAAAAATAAAATAAAAAAATTTGTAAAAATAGCGGCGGATACAATCCGTCCGCTATTTAATCAAAATAGCGACGGAAATTTCCGTCGCTAATGTTAAAAACAAAAGTTATTTGACGCAATTTAGCGGCGGATTATTCCGTCGCTAAGTCGCCGCTAATTAAATCGTCCATTTTTGTCGCTCTAATTCATGATTGGCGGCGGATTTTTATTATTTTAGCGACAGATCTTTCCGTCGCTATTTAGCTATTTAGCGGCAGTTAGACTATCCGTCGCTAAGCAATTAACGACGAGCAAAATAAAGACGGAAAAAATCTGTTAAGCTAATCCGTCGCTAAAATATTTAGCGGCGGATTTTATGGGTTTAGCGACGAAAATTTCCGTCGCTATTTTGCGATTTTCTTGTAGTGCATATCATTAATTTGAATGACAAATTAAGTTTTTGAAAGAAAAAAAAATTCCACATCGGCCAACTTGTAAAATTTATCTGCGGTAGCAGGTCATAGGACTAAAAATCCGATTTTTTTCATTTAAAGGACTAAATTCAAAGTCGAAGAAAAAAAAGCACCAAATCTCCAAATGGCCCCGCTTAGAGGACTAATAAAATAATTTTGCCTATCAAAAAATATCAAATATATAAATTCATATTAAATTCCAAATGTACAACTTTGAAACTTGAATATCAAAATACGTTAATAAATATAAAAATTAATTTCTATTAATATGAAAAGTACGTTAATATATACAAAACAAATAAACTTTCTATATATAAAATATTATTATGAATATAATTTAATATTAAATAAATCTTAATTTTCTTCTTACACACACACAGATATATATATATATATATATATATATATATATATATATATATATATAGGGATGAGATCTCTTGTGGCAACCTCTTCTGCAGGTGTGGCGGTGTTGGATCCAATCCATCCACAACTTTTATTCAATGGTCCGTTGCTATTAAAAATAACTCGATTTATCAATTAATTAATAGATGGAAAGGGTATAATAAGTAACTAGCAAAATGGCATAAATCACGCCCCTACAATCAAGGGATTGATTAATATCACGTTTCCATAATCGAAATTGTACACCATTTAATAACTTACTTTACACCATTTTATATCTAGCGATTTATCATTGTATAACTAATTGTGCACCATTCAATCTCCATTTAATCCCGATTTTTATGGGATTTGATTTTATGATTATTCCCGCTTTCCATTTTATCTTGAATCTGCGCACCATTTTATATCTAACAATGCATCATTGTATAACTAATTGTGCATCATCTAAATGAACTATAAAGAGAAAATGGTGTAACCATCTTCCCATAATAACTTAATGTGTGCACCATTTTGTATCTAACATGCATCATTGTATAACTAATTGTACATCATCTAAAAACTCTATAAAGACAAAATGGTGTAACCACATTCCCATAATGACGCCCTACAATCGTGGATGTGATAAAGGTCACGTTTTCATAAGCGAATTATGCACCATTTTAATAGTTTGAACTATGCACCATTTAATAATTAATCGTGCACCATCTTATATCTAACGATGTATCATTGTATAACTAATTGTACATCATTGTGAGTAAACCAAAATGGAATAAAAAGCGGGAACAATCGCAAAATCAAATTCCATAAAAATCGTTGGATTGAATGGTGTACGATTAGTTATACAATGATGCATTTATATATAAAAATGGTGTATAGTCGATTATTAAATGATGCACCGTTCAACTATTAAAATGGCGCACAATTCGATTATGGAAACATGATATTAATCAATCCCTTGATTGTAGGGGCGTGATTTATGACATTTTCCTAATTACTTATTATGCCCTTTCCACCTATTAATTAATTGATAAATCGATTATTTTTAATAGCAATCTGGACCATTGAATAAAAGGTCGGATGGATTGGATTAATCCACACCGCCACACCACGCAAGCCCCCGCCACATTTGATCCTAACCCTATATATATATATATATATATATATGTATGATATATGTAACATATAATATTTGGATACATTTTTGACATGATTTCTTCAATTAAAATTTAAACTAAGTATTTTTTAATTGAATTTAAGCAATTTAAATATAATTTCATATAGTTATTAAGAAATGGGCTAAGCCCAAATAACAATTATACATATATCTGTTGGGTTTTGGTACAAAGACCGCCACGCAATGGGCTTTAAAAGAGGCACGAAGCGCGGCCTGCGATTCGAACTCGTGAGCATTGGATTGTACAGTTAAAGGAGAGCTTAAAGAATATGATATTGACTACCTATACCAACAGATGCATATTCTTTTCTTGTGCCCATTACATAGAAACTCTGAGATTAAGCGTGTTTGGCCTGGAGTAGACAAGGGATGGGTGTCCATATGATGATGATCAAATAACAGGGTCCAACTTTGCTGAATTTAGGTTCGTGCTTGTTGACCTATCCCTTCAAGCTGCTAGATCACCTGCAGATGATGTTGTTTAGATAACTGATGCACAATCAACTCATAAGGAAGACACAACTGTTGCGAGTAAAGTTGTTAACATAGTTGAGGCACAATCAACTCAGCAGTCTTACACAGTTGATGTTGTCGATGAAGCTCAAATAGTTGAGGCACAACGAGCTGCTAAACAGGGGGAAGAGGCAAGGAACCCTATTAGAGATGGAGCAGGGCCTACCTCAATTCCTATTGACAATTTTGGTCTAGAGGATTTTGTATTCCCAAAAGAGATTCCTAGTGATGAAGAGCCATATTTATCTAAACTCAATTATCCCACACACGTGGCATATCCAGAAGATTCAGTTGAACGCACTTTGATTCCGTAAAACCTCAAAGAACACATTATAGAGTACGAATTTGCCCTCGGGATCAACAGCTAACTCGCGTCTGAACTCAGAAAAGTTTTTAGATACATGTTTGGGGAAACGAAAGAAATGGAACATGGCCTTTTATCGTGAAAATATTTTCGCTAAACTGCAAGTGTACAGAGTAGCTAGCAAATAGTAGTGAGTGAGGTCTTATTCCTCAGCGATTGAATACAAAACACTTAGGCTATGGTAAATAAAGTATTCCAATTTTATTGAAGTGGTCGAAAATCAGAAAATTATTTTCTAATCTAAACAAAACCCTAAATTAACAAGTGAAAATATTAATAATTTTATAAAGTTGAACTCCACAAGTTTTCAAAAAATACGAAATCAACCCTAGGCACATAATCTCAACATTCTTCTACAATATTAAATCCAATTAATGTTTCATCAAAACTAGTTTATGTGTTTTTATGGGTTCAATTCCTTAATTAGTTTATTCGCCTCCTCGGGTGGCGCATAAACAATTGATTAATAACAATTGCTAGTATCTCTACTCAATAATTACTATTAACTCTTAAAAGATCTTTGAATTGAAGTACTCTCCACAAATAATTGTAGGTCTCCCGACACGTTACATTCATTTATGACTGAACTCGATTTCTGTTTGTTAGAACTCATCTTCTGAATTATGAACTAACAAATATGACATGTAAATCATTGATAAGATAATCTACAAGAATTAAGCATTCAAATTCATATAATAGAACACATAAACCAATTAAGAAAATAATCAATATAGATATAACATGAATCCACAATTTTGATTATACCCTAGGATTAGAATGATTAGCCCAACATATTTGACAACAAATTCATAGACAAAGTTGAAATCAAATAGTTTTGACATCATTTAAGTACAAACAAGAGATTTAAACTAAAAAGATAGAACCTTTCTTATAAGGATGAATCATTCTTCCCAGCCTTGAACCCTTGTGCTTCCTTAGATGCAAAAGGCATTGTGGTGTTCCTCGTAGATTAGTGCCTTCCTCTCAAAAGTATGTAGATTTGTGTAACCCTAGTGTATTTTGGTGTATTTTCAGATGTAAGATGTTATTATTTCGTCCAAGGCTTGGTCCTCCTTTTATAGGTGCTTTGAGAGATTACTAGTAGAGTCCCGACGGGATTAGGAAATAAAATCAGACGCAGGACAAACCACGGCCGTGTGATTCACACGGGTAGACCGTCCAAAGTATTTTCTTCTCTATTTTTGACACAAACAGTTCACACCGTCGTGTCATTTCATACGGTCAGGTCGTGTACTTTATCTCTGAAGTTCTTCCCTCGAACAAGTTGCACGGACGTGTAAACATACAAGCACCATTTAGACGGTCGTGTGAATCCATATGGTCCAACCGTGTAACTTGCTTTTCGTTGTTTTTTTTGCATATTCCATCGCCTCTTCGCATTTGTCATTCTTGTCTGGGCCGTCTAACTGATATCTTCTCATTTTAGCTCTGTTTCTTGTAAAAATTACAAGAATACGCAGTATCATGCCCTTCTAAGGAAACCAAGTAAAATACACTAAAAATACGTGCAAATGCATCAAATATATATATCAAATTAAACCCCCAAATACACGTATATTTTATATATATCACTTTTTGGGTCTTTGCCAGCACATTAACAACTATGATGTTCATCTAAGCAGTGAAATCCGATGTGTGCTAAAATCTAGGAATGGGTGGCTGAAACTAAAGCTCTACGTAGGGAACATATTGGGAGTTTCAAACACCTCTACAATAAACTGCTTATATGGGGTTCCGATAAAGTGGCGTTTCAGAATTGCCAAAAGGACCACATGGATAGAATGGATGAAAACCACCAGAGTAACATGGACTTGCTCACTGCCAAGGTTGAGAAGATATTCGAACATCTGGAAGCTTCAATGGACAATCGGTTCTCAACTTTGCAAAAATAGATTTTTCTAACCGCAAGTCTACGGTGTCAAGTTTTAATATAGAGAAGTAAGGTTGTCGAATCCACAGGGAATAATTATCGAATTATTGCTAAGTACTATAATATAGTAGTCTAACTTTATTTAGAAATTCAATATTTGATGGAGTTGATTATACTAAAAATACCAAAAATAAATCAAGAATATGAAAATATCAATGAGTTTATCCAAATGATTAAATGAATTCTAGAGGTATGATGAATCTAGTTATCCCTTATGTTGTCAATATGGTTTATCAATCATCAATTACCAATTTATAAGTCAAGATTTCTACAATAATCATTCCCTCTCTCAAGTGCCAAATGATTTTAGATTCAATTGGGAAATCAATATCTCTATAAAAATCACCAATTAAAATCTCAATAACAACTATGAATCTTGATAAATGACTTCAAAGGATTCATAAATCTCTCAATTCTATGAAATCCTAGGTTATGCTATTCAAAAGTCATGTATTCAATTACCTCTCTCAAGTGTCAAATCAAATACACCAAACAATCTAAATTATTGATCAAGTAATTTAGAAGCAATAGATCCAAATAGCACAAATAAATTGATAGATCTAGATTGACAAACCACAATTTCAAAACATAAGTTCAAACAATGATTACATCATCCCTCTAGAATTATAGAGTTTAGCTCATGATTGAAGAAAATGAATCCATAGGAATATAACAATACATCTTACAAGATATGAAGAAAGCAACAAAATAAGAATAAGAGTTGGGGAATCTTCTCTATTTCTAGATGTAGAATCCTTCAATCTTCTTCTCCAAGCCTTTCCCAAGATATTCCAAGCCTTCTCTTTGTCTTATAGTTGTTTTGTTGGCTTCCTCGGGGTCCAAGATCTCCATTTCACGCCCCAAGACCTCTATTTATACTCCCACAAAAGTCCAAGAAAAAGAATAAGTTACATTGTAATTTCCGCCCGTAGCTATGGCAAGGCCACAAAGACGGCAAGGGCGCCGTCCCTAATATCCGCCCGTGGGGCGCTAAAGATGGGCGCTGCGCGCCACTCAAAACTTCGACGCCCTTTTCACCCCACTGAAGCTGGGTCTCAGCCTATAGCCGCTAATACGCCTCAAGCCCAAAAAATGCGATTTTCCTCTTTTCCTCTTCTTCAAATGCGATTTCTTCCTCCCAAACACGTTTTTTGCTGTTTTCATCAATTTCGGCATCCAAGACCTATCTCGACTCTCAAACGACAACTAATGACACAAACTCGACTCAAACGACGCTAAAATACTTAAAAACCCCGCAAAATCCTAGTCTAGAATACTCAATACATTGGTATAAAAACCAACTTAACAAATACCCCCAAACTTAGACATTTGCTTGTCCTCAAGCAATTACAGACTCTAAAAAATGACTAACAAGAAGAACACAAAAATGAAGAAACTGACTCAACCACCCAACTGCGAAACTTCACAACCAAACTCATTCGTCAAATTTCGTTTTACTATCACCAAGTACGTATTTTCACATAGTAATCATGAAGGTGGAATGTTCACGCCAATTCCGTTTTCATTATCCGAGATAGACTCACGCAATCAAGTGTTTTCAAAATGATCCACTTTTTGAATATAGAGATGAAATGCTTACCGGACTCCATAGGCTTGTCTTTCACACTAATCTCCACTAATGTAGGCTAATGTAACACAAGGATCAATAGGACTTTTAAAGCTTGTATTGTGGGCTTAGGGTAAGGTAGGAAAATATGGGATTAAGTGGCTCAAATCACCCAAACACACAATTAACACTTGAATTATCAATAAGCAACTACCCTTCACTTTTTGACATCCCCAATGTTTATGAACCTTCAATCCCGATGATTTTTCTCAATTTTGTTTTCCGGAACCCCCATACTTATTCTTTTGCGTACATGGGGTTCCATGTTTTCTTTTTTCTCGGGCAACTTCATTCAATTAAATACACACCCTTCTCATCATACCCTCCTCAACTTCCAATATTTTTTCCTATACTTTGTGTGTATGATTGGGTAATTAGGATATTAACCTTTAGGCTCTGGGTATTAGATTGGTTGCCAAAGAAACCGGTTTATAAGGCTCAAAAAGGGAACACTAGGAAAATATAATACAAAGGTAGGCATTCTAGGCTCTGGCTTGTTCAAAGAGGGCCTAAATCACTTCCTTAATGTTACTTCACCTAGGATTTCGCCTCGACTAGTGATTAGACAAGTTCTAGCATCCGGTGGGATCATAAAGTAACCACTCAATTGCATAAATCATCCCCAAATAAATCAACAGAGTTAAGCACATAGATGAAATTAATGGAAAGAAGATTAAATCACAGTTCAACACATGCTCTCTTGACCGTTCAACTCATATTCGACAATTTCACTTAGTCATGCAGTTTCACAGTTTTACAAACGACAAGACTCGATTTTTTTTTTAGCACTCAAAAGACACAAAATGAAACACAAAAATAGATTAAAACAAATTGCACTCCCCCAAACTTAAAATGAACATTGTCCCCAATGGAGAGTGAGAAAAACTTTCCTGGTAGCCAAAGTGATTAGGACTCCGCATCGGAATCCCTATCAGAATCATGCGGTGGAAGATGAGCAATAGGACCTGGTGGTGGTGGTGTCGGAAATTGGAATTGTGGGTGCGTCTGGCCATAAATTTGAGCAAGAACTCTGTTGTGCTCATTGATATACTCTTCCCTCGCAGCTCGATGACGTTGCTCAGCTACAAAAGCTACAGCTAAGCGACGATGAGCCCTTCGCAACTCTTGTACCTCACGCATTAATGCATCGAAGGATCGTCATCATGATGATGAGAGCTCGTGTGACGAGAATGACCCGCCACGGAACCAGATGTAGCACCAACATCGTGTGACTGGGCCTGAGCCTCAGGCTCAACGGGTGGAAGGACAAAATCAGGATCAAGTATATAGCCCGCACCCTTCGGGTTAGGTACACCACCTGCCCATTCGTCATAAGAAGCAATAATTGTAGAATCAATAGGCCCTTTAGGCCGCTCCAATGGTTCATTCTTGTCCCACGTAATTTTCTCCTTTTTACGACCACAAATCAAGGCGGCATTATCAATCCCCGGACTTACAATGTCGGATGGTGTAGTGAATGGATTGTGCGATAATTATTCTTTGGAGCGAACTGGATGTCGGTAACAATCGCATATAACGAGATAAGCTCGATGTTTTGTGACATCGTTGACATGCTTGTCGGCATTAGATTGTGACATATGAAATGAAACCATGCACGTCCGTACCGACTCAACGTAGTGTGAGAGAAGGCAAAGGATCCGCCAGAGACCTTTGTTGGACGCACTGCATGCCCGGGCGACAAAGAGCATGACAAATCATCTCTAAATCCGGTGGTGAAAATGAATTCGGTATAAGGTGAGTGATCCACCTCGGGTAATCCATAATACTCTCGTATTTCGATGGATGAATATACACGTAGTCACCACGCACATAAATCTCGTTAGGGTTATCGAGTGTGGCATTCGCATTTGCAAAGAATTCTCGAACCACATTTGGTGCATATGGTCCGAGTTGAGCACATAATTTTTCCATCGCCTTTGGTTTATCATTTGTGCAAGATTACCGTCACCCGAACTCGGTTGCAACCCCCGCTCCGCGGTTATGCTCTTTGTGCCCAATTTATCATAAAAAGTATTTTGTGCCTCTAAGCTTGTGAAACGGCTAGTATCATATTCCTCGGAGGTACTCGCTTTGCTTTTGCCTTTGCTTTTGCTTGTTTTATTTGACTTTCCCATTTAATTGATCGTCTAATATCCTGGAAGAGTAAATAACCAAGACAACACGTAGAAACAAGCCATATGGATTAGGGGTTAGGAATTATCGCAATATCCCAAAAATATGCATCCGTGTCATCAATTAATGATCAAATTGTACTTGAATAACAATGAAGACAAGAATGAAATGCATAGGTGTAAGATTTTTCATTGGAGCATTTTGACAAACACCTTGTGAGCATAGTGATGACAAGAGATTAACACCAAATTCATAGAATAATTCATGCCCAATTATCAATACCAACCTAATTCTAACATACATCAATCATATATCCCAACAATTTATCCAACAATTAAACATGAATTTCGAAATTGAAAGGAATATTGACAAGTTCTTCATATTAGGTCAATAATTGGGGAAAAGGGATGTACAAATTAAACCACCTTACCTAGATGATAGAGAGGATGAAAATGAGGATTAAGATGCTTAAGTGCTCCTCGAGTGGTGCAAGATTGAGGGTTTGTGTGTGCTTATGTGTAGAGAAGATGGGAGAAGATGAGGGGATGTGTTTTGTTGAGAAATAAGTGTTTTGCTTCACGTTCAGCACTTAAGGACCAAATACCTTGGGCCGGTCTCGCTACGCCAGACAATTTGATCGCCTTATTTGCCCTATTTTTGCACTCATTTGCAGTCACAACCCTTTTATATATATATATATAAAATAAAAACAAATTAAAACCACACAAAATTTGATTCACATAAATACACAAAAATCACACCAAATCCAAATAAATAAAAATAAGCCAAAATTAAAGAAAATAAAATCACAATAAAATGCAATCACACAAAAATCACTTGGGTTGCCTCCCAAGAAGCGCTAAATTTATAGTCGTTAGCCGGACTTGACTACTCGGCTCAAGAAATGTCATCACCAAGTGGAAGATTTAAAACCTTCCTTGCTTCATTTCCAAAATAATGTTTCAATCGTTGTCCGTTCACTTGGAATGAATTCCCATCGTTTCCTCTCAACTCGATCGCACCATAGGAAACACACGTTCCACCACAAATGGTCCCAGGACCATCGTGATTTGAGTTTACCTGAAAGAGTTTCAATCGAGAATTGAACAATAATACTTGTTGGCCGGCAAGAATTCACGTCGCAAAATCATTTGATCATGCCATTTTTTCGTTTTTTCTTTATACATTTTGGCATTTTCATATGATTCTTGTGAAATTCTTCCATTTCGTTTAATTGAAGTAATCGGTTTTCACCGGCCTCTTTCAAGTTAAAATTCAATTTCTTAATTGCCCAATAAGCTCGATGCTCAAGTTCAACCGGCAAATGACACGCTTTGCAAACACCAATCGATATGGTGACATACCAATGGGTGTTTTATAAGCCGTCGCGATAAGCCCACAAAGCATCATCGAGCTTTTGTGCCCAATCCTTTCGATTAAAACTCACCGTTTTTCAAGAATTTGTTTCACTTCACGATTGGAAATTTCAGCTTGACCATTAGATTGAGGATGGTAACCAAGCGCAATCTTATGACGCACACCAAATTTAGCAAGAAGGTTGTTAAATAATTTATTACAAAAATGCGTGCCTTCATCACTTACAATAGCTCGAGGAGTACCGAACCGAGTGAAAATATGCTTGTGCAAGAATTTGAGTACTACCTTAGCATCATTCGTTGGTGTAGCAATCGCCTCAACCCACTTGGAGACGTAATCAACCGCAAGCAAAATGTACAAATTTCCATAGGGCGGAAATGGCCCCATAAAGTCAATACCCCATACATCAAACAACTCCACATCCATTATGTTTGTCAAAGGAAGCTCATGACGCCGTGAAATATTACCAACCCTTTGGCATCGATCACAAGTTTTCACAAAGGCATAACAATCCTTGAATAATGTTGGCCAATAAAAACCAGATTGTAGTACCTTTGCGGTTGGGTTGGCGAAATGTCCCCCATAAGATGATGAATGACAATGTTGAAGAATCTCTCCAATTTCTTCCTTAGGAACACACCGGCGAATGATAGAATCCGCGCATCTCTCTTGAACAATGAACGGATCATCCCACAAATAAGACTTAACATCATGTAAGAATTTTTCTTTTGGTGTGAAGTCAAGTCCGATGGCAAAACTCCTCCGCGAGGTAATTAACAAAATCTGCGTACCAAGGTAATGATGTCTCGGACGCATAATTTGTTCATCGAGAAATGATTCTTTTATTGGACTCTCAATCACCTCGTAAGGTTGCTCAAGGCGGGATAGATGATCGGCAACCCCATTCTCGCTTCCTTTTTTTATCTCGAATCTCAATATCAAATTCTTGCAAGAGCAAAATCCATCGAATTAACCGGGTTTTGCATCCTTTTTGGAGAAAAGATATCGGATTGCCGCATGATCCGTGTAAACAATCACCTTTGTACCCACCAAGTATGCTCGAATTTATCAAATGCAAAAACTACCGCCAACATCTCTTTTACGTGGTGGTGTAGTTTTGTTGGCGTTGTCCATGGTCTACTTGCGTAGTAAATAGCTTTAAAAATTATGTCTCGCCTTTGACCGAGAACGGCACCCACCGCATAATCACTTGCATCGCACATGAGCTCAAATGGTTGAGTCCAATCCGCACTATCATAATCGGAGTTGAAATGAGTGCCTTTTTTATCTGTTCAAATGCCCGCAAACACAACTCATCAAAGCAAAAGATAGCATCTTTTTCAAGGAGATTACAAAGTGGTTTAACAATTTTTGAAAAATCTTTTATGAATCTCCTATAAAATCCTGCATGCCCTAAAAAGCTTCTTATGCCTTTCACATTTGAAGGTGGGGTAGCTTTTCAATAGCCACAACCTTCGCCTCCGTCAACTTCCAAACTCGTACAAGAAATACGATGTCCAAGTACAATCCCTTCTTTGACCATAAAGTGACATTTTTCCCAATTGAGCACAAGATTAGTTTCCTCACAACGGTGCAAAACCATAGATAAGTTATGCAAACAATGGTCAAAAGAAGTACCAAAAACAGAAAAATCGTCCATAAAAATTTCCATGATTTCTTCAACCATACCATGAAAAATCGCCATCATACACCTCTCGAAAAGTAGCGGTGCATTACATAGTCCAAATGGCATCCTGCGAAATGCAAAAGTACCATATGGACATGTAAAAGTAGTCTTTTCTTGATCTTCGGGGGCAATGACGATTTGATTGTATCCTCGAATACCCATCAAGAAGACGATAATATTCGTAACTCTGCCCTTGTCAACATTTGATCAATAAAGGGGAGGGGAAAATGATCCTACGAGTAGCTTTATTCAATTTTCTATAGTCAATACATACTCGCCATCCTGTGATGTTCGTGTAGAAATTAATTCATTGTTATCATTTTTCACAATCGTCATACCTCCCTTTTTAGGGACAACCCGTCATCTTAGGACTCACCCATGAACTATCGAAATGGCATAAATAATACTGCGCTTTAGCCACTTTAAAACCTCATTTCTCACGACTTCTTTCATTGCGGGGTTAAGTCGTCTTTGGTGTTCAATAGATAGTTTATAAGATTCTTCCATTAAAATTTTGTGCATTACAATAGAAGGACTTATACCTTTCAAATCGAAATATACCAACCCAAGGCCGACTTATGCTCACGAAGCACACGCAACAACTTATCCAATTCGGATGAAGACAATGAAGCGAAAACAATTACCGGGTAAGTTTTATCTTTTCCCAAAAATGCATATTGAAGATGTTCCGGAAGTTCCTTTAGTTCTAAAGTACCTTTCGGAATATTTTCAATATTGGCATTTTCTAATGCTTCCTTTTGTTTTTCTTTTACAATTTCTTTAGCCTCAAGGGAAAGAATAAACTCAAGCAAATCAATATCATCACTATCTTCCTCATCACATTTCATTATTGAATTAATCAAACAATGTTCTAACGGATCTTTTAAATCTTGTTTTATAACTTCGTTTGATCACATTGTTCGATCTTATCAATAAAATGACATGTGTGAGGTTCCTCTTGAAATTTCATTGCTTTATAAATGTTAAATAGTACCTCATCATCATTTACCCGTAATGTTAACTCTCCTCGTTGCACGTCAATTAAAGCTCGTCCCATTGCTAGAAAAGGTCTCCCAAGAATCAATGGCATTTCATGATCTTCCTCCATATCCAACACCACAAAGTCCGCCGGAAATATGAATTTATCCACTTTGATCAACACATCTTCAATCACTCCTCTTGGGTAGGTGAGTGATCTATCGGCTAATTGCAATGTGATGGTGGATGGCGTTATTTCTCCAAGGCCAAGTTTCTCAAAAGACAACGGCATAAGATTAATGCTAGCACCTAAATCACAAAGAGCTTTATTAAAATAAGAGTCACCAATAGTGCAAGGGATAGTGAAACTCCCCGGATCTCTTAATTTTTGTGGTAGCTTTCTTTGCAAAATGGCGCTACACTCTTCCGTGAGATTGACCGTCTCATATGCCTCCAACCTTCTCTTTCTCGACATCACATCCTTCATGAATTTTGCATAGTTTGGCATTTGCTCGAGTGCATCGGCAAAAGGGATGTTGATGTGAATTTTCTTGAATATTTCCAAAAACTTGGAAAATTGAGCGTCAACTTTTTCTTCTCCGAAATCTCTATGGAAAAGGAAGAGCATTTGGTAACACATTATCGGAATTGGAAATTGGTTTTACCTCAATTTTTGCCTTTTTCTTTTGCTTATCAATGCCCTCTTCATTTTGGAGTGTTTCGAGCTTGCTTCTTGTTCTTTGGTGGCATGAGCGGCATCTTTGGTTCATCATATTCCGTCCCACTTCTCAACTTAATGGCCTTGCAATGTTCCCGGTTCACCTCGGTGTTACTTGGAAACGTATCAACTTTCTTTGTGAATTAATAGCCGTGGCCAATTGACCCACATGTGTCCCCAAAGATTTGAGATGACTTTCAATTGTTGTAACCCTTGAACCCAGATTTTCTATGTTAGAATCGGCTTTGTTCATCCTTGCTCTTGATTCTACAAGGAATGAACTAAGTAATTCCTCCAAAGATGGCTTTTGTTCTCCCACATGTGTGCTCGTACTTGCTTGATTCTCGATATCCCTGGAGGTGGTTGCAACACATTTCTCGTATTGCTTTACGAGAAGTTTACATGATTGCGAAGTCCCTGATGATAGTGTGTCGGCAATTGATTCCCTCTATTGTTGAAACCCGATTATTCACATAATTCGCTTGTTCCGTATCGGGATTCACAATTTCTTGACTTATCTCCATGACGGCCCTCGATTGTTGTTTTCCACCGACTTAGTGTAGCAATTTGCTTTGACAAGGCGGAAATTTGAGAGGCCAATGCGGACATAGTATCAAGTTCAAGAACACCGCAACTTTTCTTGGCGTAGATCTTTCGAGACGGCCATTGATAACTATTGGCGCCATCTCTTGAGTAAAAGCATGGCTTCACTTGGAGTTTTAGCCATCAATGTACCTCCTGTTGCAACATCTATAATAGTTCTTGAATGCCCATTCATACCATTGTAGAAATACTGAACTTTTTGCCAATCTGCGTACCCGTGTTGTGGACACCTCCTCAATAATTCTTTGAATCGCTCCCAAGCTTCGTAGAGTGGCTCAAAGTCGAGTTGATGAAATTGAGCAATCTCACTTTTCGGTTGAAGTGTCTTACTAGGTGGAAAGAATTTTGCCATGAATTTTTCGGTGAGATCATTCCAACTAGTGATACTTCCGGTGGAAAGGTTTGAAGCCACTTTGTCTAGCTTTATCACGAAGTGAAAACGGAAATAACCTCAACCGAATAGCTTCATCGGGAACCCCATTCATTTTGATAGTGTCACATATCTCAAGAAAAATAGCCAAATGAGCATTCGGTCGTCTCGGCACTACCCCCCAAATGATTTTGTTGCACCATATTTATTAGGGCGGCTTCAATTCAAAATTATTCGCATTGATAGGTTGGCGAACAATGCCCGAATAGTTTTGATTTGTGGTTGGTCGAAAATAGTCCCGAATGGCCCTTTCCGATGGTGCAACAATAGGTATGCGGTCTTCATCATCACCGATTCCTGCCATTTTTGTGAATTCGATTCTTCGTGCGGCTCTAATCTTTCGAAGCGTTCTTTCAATTTCTGGATCAAATAAGATTAAATTAGCACTTTTATTTTTTCGCATCAACAAGAAAACACAAAAATGACAATGTGACTCTATTGTAACAAGAACCACTCTAAATTAAAGTAAAACTACTAAGTAATAATATTAGCGCAAATAAGAGAATTATTCCCCAAGAACAACGCGCAAAAACTTGTTAGAGATTTTTCTAACCGCAAGTCTACGGTGTCAAGTTTTAATATAGAGAAGTAAGGTTGTCGAATCCACAGGAATAATTATCGAATTATTGCTAAGTACTATAATGTAGTAGTCTAACTTTATTTAGAAATTCAATATTTGATGGAGTTGATTATACTAAAAATACCAAAAATAAATCAAGAATATGAAAATATCAATGAGTTTATCCAAATGATTAAATGAATTCTAGGGGTATGATGAATCTAGTTATCCCTTATGTTATCAATATGGTTTATCAATCATCAATTATCAATTTATAAGTCAAGATTTCTACAATAATCATTCCCTCTCTCAAGTGCCAAATGATTTTAGATTCAATTGGGAAATCAATATCTCTATAAAAATCACCAATTAAAATCTCAATAACAACTATGAATCTTGATAAATGACTTCAAAGGATTCATAAATCTCTCAATTCTATGAAATCCTAGGTTATGCTATTCAAAAGTCATGTATTCAATTACCTCTCTCAAGTGTCAAATCAAATACACCAAACAATCTAAATTATTGATCAAGTAATTTAGAAGCAATAGATCCAAATAGCACAAATAAACTGATAGATCTAGATTGACAAACCACAATTTCAAAACATAAGTTCAAACAATGATTACATCATCCCTCTAGAATTATAGAGTTTAGCTCATGATTGAAGAAAATGAATCCATAGGAATATAACAATACATCTTACAAGATATGAAGAAAGCAACAAAATAAGAATAAGAGTTGGGGAATCTTCTCTATTTCTAGATGTAGAATCCTTCAATCTTCTTCTCCAAGCCTTTCCCAAGATATTCCAAGCCTTCTCTATTGTCTTCTAGTTGTTTTGTTGGCTTCCTCAGGGTCCAAGATCCCCAATTTCACGCCCCAAGACCTCTATTTATACTCCCACAAAAGTCCAAGAAAAAGGAATAAGTTACATTGTAATTTCCGCCCAGGGGCGCTGCGGCGCCGTCCCTAATATCTGCCCGTGACTGGGCGCTAAAGATGGGCGCTGCTGCAGCCACTTCAAAACTCGCACTGTTTTTTCACCCCCTGCTGCGCTGGGTTCCTATGAGCTAGCAGCGTAATACGCCTCAAGCCCAAAAAATGCGATTTTCCTCTTTTCCTCTTCTTCAAATGTGATTTCTTCCTCCCAAACACGTTTTTTTCTTTGTTTTCATCAATTTCGGCATCCAAGACCTATCTCGACTCTCAAACGACAACTAATGACATAAACTCGACTCAAACGACGCTAAAATACTTGAAAACCCCGCAAAATCCTAGTCTAGAATACTCAATACATTGGTATAAAAACCAACTTAACACTTCCCGAAGCGGTATGAATGGCTTCTCTCATTCTTCTTCTTATGCCGCCTTGATTGACCTCCCACAACTGTTGGGATATCATCGTCAATAGAACATAGAGGAACCTGCTTTGTTAATTCCTCGTAATCTCTTGTAATTCGGTATAGTCTTGCATGATAGCACCATTGAGATAGCTTGGCTTTTAGGAATGACATTCTTCTAGCCATCAGATCCAAATCAAATTTGCATCCTTGTATTCCCGATAAGCATTTCTCTCCAGGGGACTCGGAATCTTTGCAAAGAATAGGCTGCGAAGCTTCTTTTGTCTCCCACTGATTTCCACCTGGTATTTTCGGTGAATAACTTGATATATTCGTCAATATGACAAATATCATTTAACTTTCAAGCGTCAGAGAGGGCTTGTTTATATCTTTTTCTTTTTTTTTCTTCTTCTAATCCCTCAAAGTAGCTTTGTCTTGATAAAATGGATTTTGAATAATTTTGCCATATCATCAACAATCCCTTTTAATGATTCTCCACTTTGTGATCGTGCTTTTCATATTTGTTTGGTCATATCCCATGCAATTCTTACAGATCCTTCAAGACTCATTTCAAGCACTAAAGTGAATCCTTCTTTCGTAAGATCGAGGGTACCTACTACAATCCTCATAGCTGATGCCCATACATCAATAAGGACTTCTCGATTTTTGAAATCTGGGATATCCAGATTTAGCATCAATCCACACAGATGTATCAGATCGAGATGCGATCTTCCATAAAGCGTCTGATAAACATTTGACCTTCTAGGAGGTAGTCGAGTTCTGTAAGAGGTGGTCGAGCTCCTGTCCCTGAAAGTGGTTCACTCCCTGTTGTGAAATCTCCAACGTGATGCATTCTCTCGTCCTGGATTCCATGATTTGAACCCGCACTTTCTACGACGTTGGGATTTACTGGTGGCGGTGGTGGAATTTGTCTACCCTGGGGGTCATAGGTAACCAAAACTGTTCCATCTCCTGCGTTCATCTTTAAATCTACAATTCCTAATCCTGTGAAGGATTCTGCAAGGTCATGTAGATCTTTAAGATTCATCTTTTCCATATCCACCACTTTTAGTTTATGATGGATTTTTCTTTGATGATAGCAATAAGCTTTTCATCGTCCGTCATTTTCCGTACCACTTCAGTTGGTTTTCCCCTTTTGGTGTAAATAGGGTACCGTCCCGAAATCAATACGCTTCTTTCCTCGGGAAGAACTTGGCTTCCCTCCAGTTTTTGACTCGTTTACGAATATCATGAAGAATTTCAAGGGTTTCCTTATGATATTTCACCATCGTCTCCATCTGGTTCTGGATCTGATGAACTTGTGTAGGTAAATGAATAAGGCGGTTGCCATAATTCTACACCGTTTTCTGGACTTCCCTAATATCTTTTGAGATCTTAGATGTGTCCGGAAATATCTCGTTCCATTTCAGTACCCCATCAGGAATCATGATTCTGATGAGCATTCTCATGGACTGATTCCTGATGATTCATCAGATCGACATATAATATCTGATTTACCGTTAGGAAACTCAGATAATATGCCGCTTGTCTTTCGCATGTCTCAAAGTTTCCCTATCGGCTCTGCTGCGTTCTTTTTCAACATATTGGTCGTTCGATATGCCACCTTGTCTTGGTGTTCTTGTGCATACATCGTCAATATTTGACGATATGTCCTGTATGGTAAACATCTTGGACAATTGTCCAGATCCATATTCTCGGAGAAATTCTCCTCACTAGTTGTTAATTACATAAATGTAATAAATATAACTAAAAATTCTTAATAAACATGTGCTTTGATACCATTTTAAACAAAATACTTAGTCAAATCCATTAGTATGAATAAGGGTATAATGGGTATTATGAAAATATGAAATAAACCCGGTGGACTAATTTTGCAACAACTTAAAACTTACACGACTGAAATCGCTCAGGTATAAAACTTATTGGACCAATTTTGCAAATTTTTTAAACTTACAGTACTAATTCTGCACACTCAATACTTAGAGGATCGAAATTGTACATTGTTTTTAGTTACAGGATCAATTTTGTAATTTCCCCCAATTTATTATATGATTTCGGAATTAAATATGCGCAAAGTAATTAAAATAAGAATAATTGGGAAAAGTCGATTTTGTCTCCAATAAGTTGCAATTAGAAATTAAAGCCACTTATTAATTTAGATAATTTTATTATTTGTCGCTAAAATGATTTGAAGATATATAAATATACTTGATAATATTTCTTATAATATTTCAAACAGAAGTATTCGTAATTTTATTTTATGAAATTAAAACACCAAAATTGCTGGAGTCTGGAAAAGTGTAACTAAAACGAATGAATAACAAACAATGAAACAGTAACAATAATGTCCCAATATTGGTTTTGCAAGTTTGGTGGGCGAGTGTCGCACAGTATGGCAAAGAGAGGGCCAAAATGGAATCCTGCATTTATAAATGGTAGTGCTGAGAAGACGACAAAATATATTTACATTTTCTCTCAGAAACCTTAACTACTGAAAAAAAAAAAAAAGACCTTAACAACTGTGTCATCATCACCACGGAATCAGCAATGATGCATTATTCCCTACACTACAACCCCATCAAATTACTATACACTACATATATATGACCTACCACGCAACGCCACCATCCACCACCAACGCCGCCGCGTGTCTCTGCCTACACCCGTCCCACAACCGCACCACGTTTCCGTCCAACGACGTCGTATCTTGCCACCGATACCACCCCATATCCCCCATTCTCACCACCATCATTCTCTCCCAGTCGTCGCACCACCTACCTAATTTCTCACTCCTCATCGCCGCCGCGTCTCCGTCGTCGTCACTCTCACCGCCGTCAACATCTTCCCTAAAATCATCCTCCTCCTTATAATACAAACTAAACTTCGTCTTCGTGCCAATTTCTCCTTCCAACATTAGACACGATGTCTTAATCGGAGCAGATAAAACCTGCGTTTCACCTGGAGTAGAAACAGTCGCCGGATTCTCCGCCGCCGCCCTCTCAGCCGCTTTCGGCGGCTGTGAGGATGTCGATTCCGCGACTTGACTCCTGCTGCGCAGCTCCGGGGGCGGCGATGATAAAGCTCTTAAACTCCAAAAGCTAACGGCGGCCGTTATGACGGCGACCCACGCCCATATGCTGTTGACGGCCGTCTGGACGCCGTAGGTCAAGTAGTTGAGAGCTAAGGCTTCAAGCGGAGAATCCAATGCATTCATTTTCACCGCTTTTTCTCTCAAGTTTGTGTATAGAGTTGAGTGTGGAGGTGGGATTATATGGGCCGGGAGAGAAAAAAATCTGGGCCGTAGATTAGATGGCGCGAGTGGATCTGAGAGTAGATGCCCAGAATCGAGAAGGGAGATGCTTATTGGTAAAGGTATATCAATATTTTGTACCGGAATTTGTTTTTAATATTTTTTAGCACATTGATGAAACACGTGTGAGGTGGTAATTGGGTTTGTGGTTATACTGTAATGAAGCATGGAAGACGGAAGTCATGTAAATATAAAAGTAACGAAGTCCCCGTGTATATCTCGACATGCAAATGATCGAGTAATTTGATGTCCGTTTCTTATCTCTGATGATCGAAATTTAAATCCGCCTAATAATAGGTTGGAGAAAGATTTTTTATAGTAACTCATTCTAAGACAAATAAAAATCCTAACTCGTTAATGCAAATCTCGCGATTCACCTCTTTCTACCAAAGTAAATGGGCGGGGCGGAAGTTAAATAATTAAATTCCTTATTAACAAATATTATAGTTAACTAGGTTGTCCTTTCATTTATTTTTCTATTATTATCCTTTTGACCAAAGAAGCTTCTCATTTCCTTATAAATGAAATTAAATGTTTTTAAACTAACCGATAAAAAAAAATGTTTATAAACTACTATACAGACACACAGACACATGATCTCACATAGGGGTGGCCAAATGGAACCAAAATCGGGTTTTAAACTGGAACCAAAACTGTGATCAACGGTTTCGAAAACCATTGACATGTCAACGATTCCAAAATTGGAACTGGTTCCAGTTTCTTGGTCTAAAAAACCGTAAAATCGCGGTGGGAACTGTGGTGGAACAAGCGGTTTCAAGGTTAAAACCAATATTTTTATTGTTTTTGGTAAAAATATGCTAAAAAAAAAAGTTAAATATTTAATATGATGTTTTATATTCATAACTACGTGAACTAGATTCCTCAATATTCTAATTGTATATATACAACTTAATATTATTATTAATATTAAGTATAAAATTTAATTGAATATTAAGTCCTAAGTCTTTTTCGTTTTTTTCATTTTTTTCTCAGAATCGAAATTGATAAACCATTTTAAAAAATCAAAAATTATAAAAAGATAAACAAACGTTTACGTTAAAACCGAACCAAAATCATGGAGGAACCAGGTTCCAAATAGGAACTGAATCGGAACTGAATCGTATGGCAATGGTTCCAATTCGATTCCTCCAAAATGAGGAATCGAACACGCCTGGGACTATGGCCACCCATAGTCTCACACATATTTTTATATATTGCAATCCTTATATGAATAAAAGTACGCACATATACATATAACAATATCTCGTACATTGAAAGATCAAGTTCTCCTCTCTGTAAGGAGTTTTGTCCTCCGTCAGAGCTCGGTCCCGTTAGGGTCTGTTAGGGTTTTATCACCCGCCGCTACTCCGATAACGTCCCCCCCCTTCCCCGTCTCCTTTCTTCTTCCCCTCGAGCTCACTACCTCAACCTCTCGAACCACTGCCCCATACCGGATTCGATTGCTATCGTCCCCGATAGCTTTTGTTATTCTACAAAACCACGACCCATGCTCGCGTGCCCTTAATTTTTCATCCTCTCGGCTTTTGTCGATGTTGTCTATCACCACAATTTGGAGATTTCCCCACTATCTCTCCAAATAATGAAAAACTAAACCCTAAAACTTTCTCTCAAATAAAAAAAAAAAATTGAAGGTACTCTCAATTCGTATCACTTTACAAAGTTGTATGATAGATGCTGTCAATTTCATGATGGAGGAACAAATGCTTGACGGAGAAACTTGTGACTTGGCGGGGATCGCGACGCAACCCCGACAAGAGCCATGAGTTGCGTAATTTGGAATGCCCGGGGGCTTGGGAACCAACGGGCATTCCGTGAACTTAGGCGTTTAATCGCCGAAAGAGACCCACAACTCTTATTCTTGAGTGAGACAAGAATGAGAGCCCATAGATGCAGTAGATGGAAAGAATGGTTGGGATATGAGGGCTTATTCATTGTAGATTGCATTGGAAAAAAGGGAGGACTCATGCTTTTTTGGAAAAAACCACTGGTTGTGACTATTTCATCATATTCTGTAGGCCACATTGATTGCATAGTAAAGGAGGGGGGTAAGAATTGGAGATTTACTGATTCTATGGAGACCCGTCTGCGAGCCGCGTAAGTACTCATGGGATTTAATTTGTAAGTTAGCTTAAAATGACAGAGCTAAAATACCTCCACTTGGTTGATGGGTGGGGACTTCAATGAGATTTGTCGCCATAGTGAGAAATGGGGCGGGAGAATGAGACCGAAAACACAAATCAATGAGTTTAATAATGTGATCGATGAGTGCGAATTGAGAGAAGTATATGGAGTTGGGGACTGGTTTACATGGGTGAATAGAAGATCAAATGATATTATATTTGAAAAACTAGAACAGATTTTTAAGTACTCTTCAATGGAGACTACTATACCCCACATCTAATATGTCTTCTCTAGAATTCTACTCTTGGTCATAGGGCCTTGTCTATCGATTGGAGGAGTTGCGACAACAATGAAGCAATAATTAACTCCAAAGAAGCGGCATATTCAAGTTTGAGAAGTTTTGGACTATTGAATCCGATTGCACCGGGTTGTTGAACGCGAGGTGGAGTGGGAAGGAAGTTCACTCCATTGATTCTTAAGATTGAACGTTGCAAGAATGAGTAAAATCTGGTCAAAAAGTAAGTTTTATTCTCTTTCTCAATGCATTAAAAGGATAGGGATAAGCAATCGGCAAAAAATCGGATAATTGGAGAAAGTCGACACGCAAATTAAAGAGTTGGAGAGTAAGATCGAAAAACTCTCATCCCAAGAGGAGATCTTTTGGAAACAAAGGAGTCGGAATAATTGGTTAAAACATGTGGATAGAAACACTCCCTATTTTCATGTACAAGCTTCAAACAGGCGCTCGAAAAACACCATCAAGGGCCTCGCTTCTAAACAGGAGATTTTTGCACTAGCAAATTGGCCATGGGGATATTATCTCGGACTACTTCACGGATATTTTCACCACCCGTAATCCTTCGGATAGTGAAATATCACTGGTATTACAATGTGTTGAACCGAAAGTTAATGCCGAGACTAACAGCATGTTATGTAGGCCATTTGAAGCTAAGGAGATTAAGCAAGCATTATTTGATATATATTTTCACGATAAGGCGCGGGACCGGATGGCCTCCCGGCTCTATTTTTCCAAAAGTATTGGCATATTGTTGGGGCTGATCTCACAAAAGCCTTGGCGATATCTTAAATAATAATGGGGATCTATCTATGTGGAATAATTCGTAATCACGTTGGTGCCCAAGGTGGATAACCCGATTCTTGTGAAGGAGTTCCGCCCTATTAGCTTGTGCAATGTATTTTACAAAATTATTGCTCGGGCTATTAGTAATAGACTCAGGCTTATGTTGCATGAAGTGGTAGACGAATTTCAGAGTGCATTTATTCCGGGCCGGCTTATTACCGATAATGTTATCTTGGGGTTTGAATGTATGCACTGGATTCGTAACCATCGGGCTAGTAAAAGGGATATGCCGCGATGAAGCTAGATATGAGTAAAGCTACGACAGGTTGAATGGAAATTCCTTGAAGCAATAATGATGCGACTGGGTTTTGAAAATAAATGGGTGGAGCTGATTATGAGATGTGTGACAACAGTGAAGTATTCTTTTAACCTCAATGGGGAGGTAGTTGGTTCGGTAACTCCGCAGGCGTGGTTTTACGACAAGGTGATCCTATTTCGCCATATTTATTTGTAATATGCGCACATGGTTTATCATCTTTGTTCAAACATAACCTGGAAACGAGGTGGATTAATGGTGTCCGTATTGCTCGAGATGCCCCCATTATCCCACCTATTTTTGCAGATGATAGCTTGATCTTTTGTCGGGCTCTGAGAGGAGGAGTGTACGCGGATTGCGAGTTTATTGATACAATATGAAAGGGCTTCAGGCGATTGATTAACTTTGATAAATGCTGCAATTACTTTTAGTCCGAACACGGATGCAAGTGTAGTTGATTTTTTCAAGCGAGCTTTAAAGTCCGGTGGTACAAGGACATGACATGTATCTTGGGCTGCCAACTATTTCTCTCAATAGCAAAAGGCTTCAATTTGGCTACTTGAAAGATCGGATTTTGAAGAGAATAGCGGTGGGGGGAGGAAAGGTGTTCTCGGAGGGTGGTAAAGAAGTTCTTATCAAAGCGGTGCTACAAGCTATCCTGACGTCGCAATGTCTTGTTTTCGCATCCCACAAACTATATGCAATGAGATTGAAGGGGCTTGTGCAAATTTCGGTGGGGAATGGAAGGAGGGAGGAAAAATTACATTGGATGAAATGGACCGACTTGTGTCGAGCGAGAATCGAGGGAGGTATAGGATTCGGAATTTACAAGAATTTAATAAAGCGCTTCTAGCCAAACAAATTTGGAGAATCATTCGTAATCCGGATAGTTTGGTGGCTTAGTTCTTAAAGCCGATATTACCGACATTGTGATATAATGGAGGCTGGTAGCGCGGCACAAAACCGTCCTACATCTGGCTCATTGCTATGGAGCGGAGAATTAACTAGCCAAGGCATTTCATGGAGGGTTGGTAACGGCAAAAATATTCGAGATATTTAAAGATCACCGGTGTTGTCTTTAAATAATAAAATTGATCAAGTTATTCATCAATCCTCAGAAGACTCCAAAGTGGATAGATTAATTGTTAATGCAAGTTGGGAGAAGCAGAGATAATTCGGGGGAGTTTCTAAATTATATTGCAAATGAAATTCTTTGTTGTCTTTACCGGTGGCTCGAGAGGATTGTCGTTTTGGAGATTTGTGAGAAAGGAAATTACTCGGTGCGTTCGGATATAAGTTGGCGGTTGGTTATTATGACTCTAATGCGCATTGCTCTTCGGCGCAAAAATGGAGAAATGGTGGAAATTTCTATGGGCATTGTCTATTCCTCCTAAAATCAAAATATTTTGGTGGAAAGCTTCTCATAATTTGATAGCTTCTAAGGCTAATTTAATTAGACGTCATGTTCGGCGGAGGGGTTGTGATCTATGTCACTTTAACAATGATACAACTACACATTCCCTATTTTATTGCTCGCTCGCCATATGTGGAAAGAAAGCAGTATTGGGAATTTTGAAACAGGCCATGTTAGGAGATTTTATTGATGTAGGATGTTGGATGAAAAACAAATTAGATAAGGGCCAATTTGAAGCTTTTGCATGTCATAATGTGGGGTGTTTGGAAGGAAAAACAAACTTTCATTCATGATAATGATCATCCCAAGCTAGCACCTTTAGTACAGTGGGTTAATGATTTTTTGAAGGCTTTTCAGTCAGCTCAAAAATTGACAGCAAATGGTACTAATCCTGCTGTTGAAACTGAATCGAAGTGGAGAAAACCCCCGGATGGCTCGTATCGCCTTGATGTCGATGCATGCTGCAACTTTAACGAAAAGAAATACGCTACAGGGGGGATAGTTCGAAATTCAGCGGGGAATTTAATCTTGGCGTTTGGGACTATATGGGATACTTTTGACAGCGTTCTGGATGGGGAATTGCAGGCACTCTTGGATGGATTAATCAAAGTTAAGGAGGCAGGTCTAGACCCAATTCTTATTTACTCAGACTCTTTGATGGCGGTGCAAACAGTCATGGCCAGTGAAGAGGATCTTAGCTACCGAGGTTTTCTGATTCAAGACATTAAGAGCATGATTAAGGAGTTGAGAGCAAACAAAATTTCACATGTTCGCCGTATTGCTAATATTGCTGCTCACAAACTTGCTAATTTTTCAGCTTTTTCTTCTTCGTCTTTTTGTTGGACGAGTGAAGTTGCCCCGCCGTGGGTTAATGAAATTGTAATAGCCGATAGTTCGTTTACGTAATAAAGCTATTTCAATTTCTCTAAAAAAAAAAACAATATCTGTACATTAACATAAATATATAAAAATATATTTCAATTGTTATATTAATAAGCGACAAAATATTTTTTTAGTCCACTAAGTAGACTACTTTAGATATTTAGTCCATTTTCTTAAGTTTATTTGAAATTAGTCCACTAACTGGACAAAAATCGATTTTCAGTCCACTCACCGCTATTGTAAGTTTCAATCTATGTGGATTTTTTTTTTTTTTGCTTTACTTTTTGGCCTTATAAAAGTATGAATTTTTTTGATAGGGCATATTATGTGGCATTTTGGAGGGAAATATATTATTTTCAATGTAAATTAGATAAAAAAATCTATAAAATTTATTATGAATAAAATGAAAATAGTTTACATAATATATATAAATTATTTATTAATTTGAAAAATGAAACATAATTTAAAAAAATCCATGAAAAATAAAAATAATTGTAGGTCCCAGGGGGTGTAAGTGTAAGCTTTAGAAGGGGGTGGGGTTGAATAAACCTTGCAAATTTTCGATTTAGTCCTTTTAAAATATCTGAGTTGATACTACATGCAGTGTGTCCTTGATGGACAGTCAATTTAGTCAATCGATAGAGTTAGTCTCTCAACCGACTCAACCGAGGTGTTGATGGAATAACTCAATTTTGGCTCTAAATTAACTCAATTTGTGGTTTTGTTTTTCAAATGGAAGACTTAACACCCTTAAGTTTGGTTAAGCAAGGATTTAGTGCTTAGTTTAGTACTTATAAATTATCAAGTGGATAGCAAATTTATCGGTATAAATAGTTAAGATGCATGAATTAAAGTCTTTGAAATGTAAATGACACAATGAAATTTTTATAGAGGTTCGAAGATGGGGTAATTTTTCTACTCCTCTCTTCTCCAACTCCTGGAGGAATCCACTAGGTAATGATCAATATACAAAGTGGTAACGATCCGGATACAAGTGTGATCACACGGTGACTTGATCCTTTGGGACTCGATGCGAGACGCCTTGATCACTCGGTGGCTTCTCGTGCGACTCGGCCCGCGCAGGCGGCGCTTGCTACTACGACTCACTTGCTCAAGCTCTTTGGATTTGATCACGAAGCCCTCCAAAAGCTTAAGACTTGGTTCGACCTTGAACCTTCCTACAATCCTTCATGGAATGTGGACCCCTTGATTTTTCGATTTTCCTCTTCAACGATTGAAGTTATCTTTCCTTCACGGTGAGTGTTGGATTGATGTTCTTCGTAGTGTAGGCTTGAGGATTGAGAATATTTGATTTTCTAATAATTGCTTGAGCGTTTTTGGTTAGTCTATCTCTTGTGTCACGTTCTCAAATAAACTCCTCGGCCTTTTATAGTGATCTTTCAAAAATTTGCCATTGAAGAGATAGGCTTATTTTTAAAGTCACTTGCGATCGTTGGCTTGTCTTGTTGCGATCCTTGGAATTGCCATTTCCTCGTATGAATTGTTCTTTCACCTTTTCGAGTTCGACACGGTGTAGTGCTTCCCATTGGTTCATTCCTTTTGCACGCTTCCTCGGGTGAGCACTCCGAAAGGTGATATGGAGATATTACTTGTTTAAGTAATTCTCTTGATTTACAATACAACGGATCTTTTCGATTATCTCGACTTGATTGCATTTCTTTGCTTTCCCCAGGTGACTTAAGAAGTCGACTTCCAATCATGGATGACTCTTGTCACTTCAACTTGAGACTTGGCTTTTCTCGAGTTGATTTGGTAATCTCCACTCATTTTTCTCATCTCACCGCTTCTTGATAGAGTTCCGTCTCTTTTCTTTGCCATACTCGTTGTCTCTCGCGTGAGTCTTCCTTCTAGTCTTGATTGTCTTCTTGCATGTTAGGGCGTGGTGACTTGCTCGGCTTGGCATGACTCTATCTATTACAATGCATTTTACAACAGAATTGGGGTGCCAACTTCCTATTCTAAGTTTTACATGGCATTCATCAAAATCAAACAATAAATTTCCTAACAATTTCCCTTTTTGATGATGCCAAAACTTAAACCATTCAAAAATGCAAGCGGCAAAGATACATACGGATAGTGTATTGACATAGAATGTATGTGCGAATCAATCTTTTTATTGATCATAACATTCTTGTTC